>AYEL01091004.1:0-166862 GCA_000484575.1 Olivierus martensii | reverse complement strand
TTTAGGATGTTCAATGCTCTGGTGCACTTTCCCTTGAGGTGGAGGAGATGGGGCCGGAAAGTGAGCTTTCGGTCAAACGTAACGCCAAGGAATTTTGCTTCTGTTACCACTGGAATGGGAACACCATCTAAGAAAACCTCCGGATCTAGATGGAGGCCACGTCGCCGACAAAAATGGACACAGGATGTCTTCTGTGGTGAAAAAGAAAACCCATTCTCAGAAGCCCATTTAGTGATCGGATTCAACGCACTCTGTAACTGTCTCTCAATAAGTCGCGTGTTGGTCGACTGACATGAGATTTGGAAGTCATCTACATACAATTCAGCATTCACAGCCTGTTTACCTCCCGAACCGTAAATAAGAGAACCATAGTCGAGCTTTGATCGGATCAGCGACCGATAGATTCAAAGCATTGAATATCGAACTGCAGCCCAAGACAGAGAAGAGATGACTTTTAGGATGTTCAATGCTCTGGTGCACTTTCCCTTGAGGTGGAGGAGATGGGGCCGGAAAGTGAGCTTTCGGTCAAACGTAACGGCAAGGAATTTTGCTTCTGTTACCACTGGAATGGGAACACCATCTAAGAAATCCTCCGGATCTAGATGGAGGCCACAGGATGTCTTGTGGTGAAAAAGAAAACCCATTCTCAGAATCCCATTTAGTGATCCGATTCAACGCAGTCTGTAACTGTCTCTCAATAAGTCGCATGTTGGTCGACTGACATGAGATTTGGAAGTCATCTACATACAATGAGCATTTCACAGCTGGAGGTAAACAGGCTGTGATTCCGTTGATCTTTAAAATAAAAAGGGTAACACTTAAACCGAGCCTTGAGGTACACCTTCTTCCTGTAAATGAGGAATGGATAAAACGGAACCTATCCGGACCTGGAAGGAACGACGATATAAAAAGTTCCTAATGAAAATGGGCATGTTCCAACGCAAACCACAAATGTGGAGGTCGCGGATAATGCCATAGCGCTAGGCCCGATCGTAAGCCTTTTCGATGTCAAAAAAGATGGAGACAAGATGCTCACGTCTCAGAAAGGCTTCACGAATACATGTCTCGAGATGTACAAGATTGTCCATATTGCTTCTAATAAATGGGCATGTTCCCACGCAAACCACAAGTGTGGAGGTCGCGGAGAATGCCATAGCGCCAAATTCGATCGTAAGCCTTTTCGATGTCAAAAAAGATGGAGACAAGATGCTCACGTCTCAGAAAGGCTTCACGAATACATGTCTCGAGGCGTACAAGATTGTCCATAGTGCTTCTAAAGGAGCGGAATCCGCTCTGGTATGGTGAGAAGTAGCCATGAGTCTCAAGATAGTAAACGAGACGACAATTCACCATACGCTCGAGTACTTTACAAAGGCAACTGGTCAAAGCAATTGGTCGATAATGTGAGGGATTCATGGGATCTTTCCCTGGCTTTGGGAAAGGAATAACAATAGACTTCGTCCAGGAAGATGGGAAAACATGATCCGTCCAGATTCAGTTGTAAAGAAACAAGAGGTTGGAAAGTGAATCTGGAGAAAGATGCCTTAACATACCGTAGTGAATAAAATCCGGACCGACGGCTGTGTTGCCGGAACGATGCAAAGCAGTAAGGAGTTCCACCATAGTAAAATCTTGGTTATAATCTTCAGGTGTAAAAGGCCTGAAGTTCAAGGAAGTATTCTCCATACGGGACTTGAGAGAACGGAATGAATTAGGGTAATTGCTGCTACTGGACACTGAAGAAAATGTCGAACCCAATAGATCAGCAATACCCTGGTAGTCACTAATAATTGCACCATTGTGTTCTAGCATGGAGATGGGATGAGATGAACTGTTCCCGTTGATTTTTCGAATCTTCTCCCATACTAGCCTGGAACTAGTAGAGGACGTGATTGTGGAAACGTACCTCCTCCAAGAATCCCGTTTGCTTTGACGCCTGATTTTTCGGAATTCGGCCTTTGCTCGTCTGAAGGCAATTAGGTTTCTCTGGGTGGGATACCGTCTAAAAATACCCCAAGCCTTCTTCTTTCTGTTTCGGGCCACTTCGCAGTCGTGATTCCACCACGGTCTCGGTCGCTTAGGGACTCTAGCTGACGTTTTACCAATTGATAATTCAGCTGCCTGAATAATACATTCCGTGACAATGTCCACTGCGTTGTCAATATTTGGAATATGCACCATATCATCACAGATGGAAGCAAGGGTGGTGAAAAGCTTCCAATCTGCGGTTTGCATCTTCCATCTAGGAGGGTGGGAAAGATGACAGCTCCCTGCAACAAAGGATCGAAAAAAGATGGGAAAGTGATCGCTACCAAGGAGGTCCTCTCCTACGTGCCAACTCCACCTTGGTAGTAGATCAGGGGTGCATATCGATAGGTCTATAGCAGTAAATCGGCGAGTAGGAGTGTGGAAATATGTGGTAGCTCCGGTATTAAAGATAGCGAGATGGTAATCAGCTATTAACTTTTCAATTTTCCTACCACCATGTGGGTTGATGTCGGCAGATCCCCAAAGGTGATGGTGTCCATTGAAATCACCAAGCAGGAGGAAAGGTCTGGGCAGCTGGTCAATTAGACCTTCCAGGGACACTCCATCGATTTTTTCGTCAGGTTGGAGATAGATAGAACATAGTGTGAAAGTAATATCAACAGAATGGTAGACAGCGACTGCTTGTAAGTTTGTGTGCAGGATAATGGCCAGGGATGGAATCTGATGAGGCACCAATATAGCAATCCCACCATTGGCGCGATCGTGAGAAGTGCTGTCTTTTCTAAACACACTATAACCCCTCGCTGTCACGGAATCTCCAGATTTCAGATGGGTTTCCTGGAGAACTAAGCAGGCGGGCGAGAATGAATCAAGTAAGAATTTTACGCCAGCGTAGTTGTGGTGGTGGAAACCATGACAATTCCATTGAATAAAAACTCCCCACACACAGGCGCGATAAAATCGCGCGATACGATGTATCGCGATATCGCTATATCGCACTCTGGTTATATCGCGAATGATCCCCACACACACGTGCCATACAAAGTCGAGAACAAGACGCGATACTCAGTTGTTGTGGTGTCCCAACTTTATATATATGTATTATTTTTGGTTATATTTAATTATAAATTATATATTAGGTATCGTGTAGCAACATTTTACTTTGCGTATTTTTGGCTTCCCTTGCGGGCTGCTTGCCGCTAGAGGGAGAATTGTTGAATAGTTTGTAGCAGTAGCAGCGCTAGCAGTTTGTTTGTATTCCGATTAAACAAAAAATATATTTCAAATTTCACATTTTTACCCATGGATATTGAGAAATTCATCGATTTCGTTAAAGGACAGCCTGTTCTGTACTATTACACATACAGTTCTTATAAAAACAATAGGGCAAAGAATAGAAAATGGAAAGAAATAGCCCAAAATCTGGAGTAACTAGTAAGTAAATTTTATTTACAATTGTAGACAATAATAAAAAAGTAAAGTTGAATTTCACATTGTATACTAGAAAGTCTGGAGTAGGAATTACATCAAATAGTCCAATAAGTGTACAGACTTGGCAGATAATTACTTGAAGCAGTTAGGTTTTTAAGCTATCTGATCCTGAAAGTAGTTAGCGAATTTTTCCCGAATATGGTAGGCCATGGTAGCTCCTTTAGGCTGACGTATCCTGGGAATTACTGCCATTTGTTCGTTTATAGGGTCATCTTGCATGAGTGTTTCTAAGTATACATCATCACATGACTATGATCTTAAGTAGTTATGAAGCAAACATGCAGCAGAGATTACCAGTTTAATTTTGTTTAACATTAAATCAATTGGTCGCAAGAAGATCCTAAATTTCATGGCCAATATGCCAAAAGCATTTTCCACCACTCTTCGAGCTCGGGACAAACATGAATTGAACTTGTCTTTTCGTGCATCATCTTTTGACTGTTCATATGGAAAAGGCCGCATCAAGTACGGTGACAGAGCAAACGCCTGAACACCTACAACTATATGTGGGAGTGGATCTGCCTTCCCGGGTAGAGGTTTCATCAGTAAGCCAAAATGGACGCCTTTCTTCTGGCTTCCTCTGTCGAAAATGGAGCGAGTCTTATTTCCATGGCAACAGACATGCACAAACTTCTTGGCGGGAGCTATTCTTATGATAGACAAACAGTACAGTGGTACCTCGGTATACGTCCACTTTGGAATAAGTCCAACTTGGTATACGTCCTGTTTGGACACGAAAAATTTTGCTTGGTATACGACCTTTGGAATACGATTGACTTTTGCTTTGTTTGGAATACAATTTTGCGTGTAGCACGCAAGTCAATCGTATTCCAAACAAAGGTCGTATACCAAGCAAAATCGTATTCCAAATTCCAATCCCTTGTTTATCTCTCTCGAGACAATACCACGATTGCGCAGGAGCGTCAGTATGCCAATTGATATCATTCAGTGAACGATCCACGCTATAACTCTCTTTGAATTCACATGTTTTGTGTTTTTTCGCCTAAAGTTTTAATAAATTCATTGACCATGAGTTCTAAGAAAGTTACGAGAAGGGCCAAGCAACAAAGAAAATGGTTAGAATCACCATGGAAGTGAAAAAAGGGATTGTTGAAAAGTATGAAGGTGGCATGTATATCCAGGACTTGGCTGCTCATACCGTATGCCAATTATTAAATTGGCATATGGTATTAAATATGGCTAACGTTAAATTTTTATTTATTTCATCTAATTCTTTTGTATTTATGTATTTTAGTATTAAGCAATGTTTAAATTATTTTATACAAACCCATTAATGTATAATATGCCAATAACAATAAGATTTTTTTTCATGAGAACAGAGAAACTACTATGGGCAGGACAATGTCTCAACTACTGTGTTCCTGAGAAACTTTGAAAGTTTAGGATTCCTGTTCAGTCTGATTACTTTATAATTTATCAGCTGAATATTGGTCTATTTCATCTGACATACTCTTTCTAATAAAATCTTTAAGCTTTTCAATTATAATGATCTGTCTTCAAGTTCATGAATTTTCTAACATGATGATTTTCCTTTACACATATTAGGCTCTCACTGTCTAGCCAGTGAAATATTTTTGCAATATGGAACCATCAGCCTTTCTTTTCTCCTGATAAGATTGCAATGGAAATGGAATCTCTTTTTGGCAGCTATGGATATTGTAATAATGAATAGGCTATATGGAAAATAGCCAAGGTAGAGAAAGAGAGTAAAAAATGAATTAGTAGAAGGAGTGATAATTTTATGTTGAAAAAAATATACCAATGACTAGACAGTGAAGGCTAATATGAACAAAGGATGATAAATCTAGAAAAATTGTGATCTTGAAGACAAATCATTAAAATAGCATGTTTAAAGGCTTTATGAGGAAGAGTTTGCCAGACAAATAAGATCAAAATTCAACTGCAGAGTATTAACTGCAGAGAAAAATAATGAAAATGAACAAAGACTCTAGATTTCTGAAATTTCTCAGAAGCATAGTAATTAAGGCACTGGCCTCTCATGTCTGTTCAGTTTCCTTAATTAAAGAAAACACCAGTTACCAGGCTGATTCTGGAAAAATTTAAATCATCTTCCTACTTGATAGAAAAGAATCTAAGTGCATGGTAGGCTGAGTGTATGAAAGATATCAATATAGCCTCTACTCAGTCCAAGACTTCTTGAAGGATATCAACACAGTAGTGTTCTTCCCTAAAAAAATGATGTCTATGTTTGATAATTAATTGCAGTGTCCAGTGATCAATACTGAACAATGTATGGAAGACATGCTTTGGGATAAAGTCAAGATTATTAAACCAATTCAAAACATGAAGCAAGATTAACTGATTAAAAACTGAGGCACTTACTACAGTTGAACCCTGTTAACATGCGGTTCAGTAACTCGCAAGTCTGCTTGACACACGGTTTTACCATGGCTACTTTGATAAGCAATTGCTTGTGATATCACTCCTAGACATTTTCATCATTAAATCTCATAATCAGTGAGATTAGCTGCATGCTCAACTATTTTGTATTGGTCAAATTTTAAGAATAATAAAGATTTTTTCTTTGCATAACTTCATTCCACTTTTTACTTAATCATGAATAACTCAGCACTCATCAAAAGTGGAAATATATATTTTAATAAATTTGAAGAATTTTTAGCTTTATTAAGCCATCTTCAGCAAATTACAAATAATGTATAAAAGATAGAATACATTCTATCTTTTATACATTATATGTATTCGACACCTCTCTGGCCAGGTCCTTTTATGAATATAATATCCCAATCCACTGGGACCAAGCAAAAATTATTAAACTGTTAAATAATTCAGATTCCTTAATTATACACGAATATAGAAAACAATACCAAGTGATAAATGACAATCAGCCGACTATAGTACTGCTACAGTGGCTTGTTTAAGAATTAATTTTGTAATGCCTAATTAAATTTTTATTAATATTTCTTTTTATTCTATTTTGTTTTTTATATAACTATAATTTATTCTATAAATATTTTAATGTTATAGTATCATATTTAATTTTAAATTGTATTCTTTTTAAATTTTTTGCATTCGAATTACATTCTATCTTTTATACTTTATTTATAATTTGCTGAAGATGGCTTAGTAAAGCTGAAAGATCTTCAATTTTATTAAAGTATATATTTCCACTTTTGATGTATGCTGAGTTATTCACGATTAAGATTTTTTTTGTTATAAGTGATTTCCGTAATAATTAAAAATAATGTTGAAAGAGTGTAAACATAAACAAAAGGCTTATACGAGTGAGGAAAAATTCAATGTTAGCAAACAAATTTGAAAAGGGGAATGACAAACTGAAATCACACAGAAAATTCATATCAATGTTGGAACTTATATTATCGCTCAATTATTACTGCAACCTTCAGTTCATTTAACCTGCAGTTTAGTAACCATGGACCCAGTAATGTAGAATTATTACAAATTTCTTGTTAAAATCTTTTTTGTTTTTTTTTTTTGAAAAACTTTATTTGAAATTTTTCCTGACAGTTAAATAGATTAGTGATGAAATTAAATTTGAAATAGCTAGTGTTTTGGCTGAATTATATGAAAGAAAGGTGAGAATAATTTATTAAAATATTATTTACTTAATTTTATATTTTAAAATATATATTAGTATGGATAATATCTTGACATTATCTATGAAAGCACTAAATAACTTTTAAATTTTCCAAATTTCATCCATTTAAGATCATAGAATATACATTAAAGTGCATTTAAGCCATTTATTGGATTGATGGGAAAATGATTTAATTTTTTAAGTAAGAATTAAATTTTACAGTTAAGTATTATTACTAATAAATTTATTTAGTGGTTATTGCCAATGCAGGACAATTATCTGGAGAATATATATATGCTATCTGATATAATTCAACAGAACACTTTAACTATATATGTATAACTCTATATTAACTCTTTAAAAGAGAAATTGTCATCTGATAAAGTATATTTTTGATCAGTTTTGCTTTATAAATATAAAAGTGTAAATGCAAAATTTGTTCAAAAAATATATCAGCCCTGCTTACCAGGATTAAAGCATTCATGGAAAATACCATTAACTTCTATTAAAAATATTATAATGCATTCTTCAGTTAAAAAATGCCAACGTTTTCAATGAAATAAGCTGAAATATGCAAAATTAGTGTTATGAAGTTGGAGTCGGAGTCGGAGTTGAAGCAATTTTATGTGGAGTCCGAGCTGCTAAAAATGTAATGGCTCTGACTCATCTTCATATAAAAATCTCTATTTTGTTTTCCTTTCATAAAATCATTAATTTTATTTATAATTGAAAATCAAAAACTTTAAGGAAAACTTATTGCTTTTTCTTATCATCTACTTAATTTTTTATTTTATTTAAACAATTTTCATTTTTGATGACTTCTGCTCATTTTACTCAGTTGCCACATCTGCCATTTTCTTAAAACTGTAGACGTTTTAAATAATAAAAAAAATATTAAATATTAATTATATTTTTGCATACATTTTAACTTTTAAACCATTTAGCTTAGATCCTTTGTTAGCTATAGACTATACACATTTCAAACACAATATTTGTGATCAAATAACTAGATATGAATGCCAAGCAGATTTACAGCTACAAGTTGTTAACATTAGGAAAACGTTTTAAATAATGATAAAAATTATGTATTTATTATATTTTTGTATATAATTTAATTTACAAATCATTTAAAATCAATCCTTTCCTCTGCTATATAGACAGTGATCTGAAAGTAACTACTCTAGATTTATATATTTGTAAATAAAATTAAAAACATTTATTATTGGTTTACAAATGAAAAAAATTGGCTAAACTGAAATTAATCTCATAAAAATTTTTGTAGGATCCTATTTTTCGAGAGTTTATTTTTCTATAATTTTTTCGTAAGTAATAAGCATAACAAAAATTTATTTGCATTGTATAAAAGTAAAGTTACTGATTAATAACTAAAAGAATTAAGAAGTTTGCATTAAAATTAATCAATTGAAGCATTTAAATTTATTAAAATATTTGTTAACTTCAAAACTGCCTGGCATATGGATCAGCCAATGTTGAGGATGTGGCAGTAAATCTTAACTGTTTCAACTTAGTTTCAACTATAACCAGGGCTGCCGAGAGAAATTTTCGGGCCCATGGCAAGTCTGTGGTCCGGGTTCCACTTAAAAAATGCATCAGTTTGGTTTAATAAAAAAAGCCATATAAAACATTAAGAATTTTTTTAAAAAAAAGGCAAACAATAAATTCAAAATTCCATACATTATTCAAAATTCCATACTATGTTATATATAAAAAAGTTTATTTTGGTATGACTGCTTTAGGTGCTCTGTCGGCAGCCTGCAAATTATCAGACACGTTATGTGATACTTCAGGCCCGACAGTCAGGCCCTTTTCGATGCCGGGCCATGACAAAAGTAATAAAAAAGTTTATTTTGGTATGACTGCTTTAGGTGCTCTGTCGGCAGCCTGCAAATTATCGGACACGTTATGTGATACTTCAGGCCCGACAATCGGGCCCTTTTCGATGCCGGGCCATGACAAAAGTCACGGATGTCACCCCCTCTCGGCGGCCCTGACTATAACGATAAATTTCAAAATATTGTAAACTAGTATATTAGCATGAAAAAAAAAATAGTATTTAATCATCATTAATATAATATATTCTTTTAGGCTGAAATTTGCAAGTCAGATTTAATTTTGTAAAATTTAAATAATTAGTATAATTATATTAATTAATTAACAAAAATATAAATTTTATCATTTAATTATAGTCGGACCCTGTTAACACACGGTTCAGTAACACGCTCGGCGGCCCTGACTATAACGATAAATTTCAAAATATTGTAAACTAGTATATTAGCATGGAAAAAAAATTAAAAAAATAGTATTTAATCATCATTAATATTATATATTCTTTTAGGCTAAAATTTGCAAGTCAGATTTAATTTTGTAAAATTTAAATAATTAATATAATTATATTAATTAATTAACAAAAATATAAATTTTATCATTTAATTACAGTCATACCCTGTTAATACACGGTTCAGTAACATGCAAGTCTGCTTAACACGCAATTTTATCATGGCTACCTTGATAAGCAATTGCTTGTGATATCACTCCTAAACATTTTCGTCATTAAATCTTGTGATCAATGAGATTAGTTGCAGTTCAACCATTTTATATTGGTCAGATCACACAGAAAATTCATATCAATTTTGGAATTTATATTATCGCTCAATTTATATTAGTACTGTAACTCACGGTTCACTTAACCCATGGTTTAGTAACCATAGATCCCGACTACTGCATGTTAACGGGGTCAGACTGTATTAATGCTAAATAGATTGCTGTTTTATAATGTAATAGCAATATAATTTTATTTACTTTATGTTAAAATGAATATTATTTCATATTAAATTTACTTTCTTGCATTTTTTTTGATTGGTTATAATAGATAAATATTATTAATATTAATCATTGATAAATATTATTAATATTAATCATTGATAAATATTATTAACATTAAATCAATTATAACAATTATCAGAATAATTATTATTAGCTGTGTATTAAACTTTAGTTAGCATAAAGTAATCCACATCACCTCAGAACTGAAATCAGAAACAGAAAAATTAAAAATTCAGTTTTGATTAGATTTCTGTATTGTCTGTGTACTACTGTAGCAGAAAACTACAAATAGAAATTAAATTGTTATCTATTGACCAATTATAAAATCAAAAAATTCTATATATAATAACTACCATTCAGTTAAAATTTTGCATAATCCAAACAATATGTTTTAATGTTGTGTCATTATTTCTTAAATTTATCAAATAAATTGGATATTTATGTACTACTATAAATATCTTCAAATCTATTTTTCTGTCCTATTTTAACTTTTTCCAACCATTAATTTTCAAACTTCATAAAGGATGTAAATTCCATGAACTGTGACTGAAATGCACTTTTTCATTGAACGAATTACAATGAAACATTTTGCAGAAATTGAAAAGTTTAATATTTTTAACCTTTTCGTTTTCACTTTCAATTTTCAATCAAAAATTTCAGTTTTATGTTTCCTAGTGTTTTCAAGTGATATGGATTTTAACCCCTAACATACAGTCTTGCATCTGTTGCTATCAGATTTTTCATTGTAACAATAATCTTGGAAATAGAATTTCAAATTATTAAAATAATAGTAATTTTAATATTTATTTTTTCAAAAAAAGTATGTTCCAATTAATTGTTTTTCTGTTTTATTTTAGAATCAGACACCACTTGCAAAAACAATTTTGCAAAAAGCCATTGAAATATCTCAACAGTCTGTCTTCTGGCATTGTCGTGCCCTTTTTCAACTTGCAGTAAGTTTAAACGAAAATTAATTTATTTTTATTATGTTGAAAATGTATTATTTATATTTAACATTGTATATTGCAGTTTTATTATTCCATATATCTAAACAACTAGTTTGAATTTTTAAAGTTATTACTTACAAAAAGTATTAACTAGTGAATATTATTTTACTAATATTCACTAATTAGTTAGTAATATACTGTTAAATGCCAAATAGCCTATGTTAAATGTACAAAAATATATAATTTTTGAATGTTGAGTGGTATTTTGAATATATCAGAAATTATTGCCTAATAAATAAAATAATTAAAAAATATTTATTACTGATATATTTATAACAATAACTATATAGGATATAAACAAATGTAAACGACAGTTTTGATGTTTTTTTTTAATACTGATATACTGTGTATTTTAATCAATATTCAGGCAGTGTTAAAAGGAGAATATCAATATAATATTTTATATTTGTATGTGTGTTCTCTGTAATTTTTGGAGAAATATTAGTGACGATTTTTTTAGCTTTTTTTTATTAATATACAGTCAATCCTCAACTTATGTAAGTCCAACATACATAGATTTTTAGTTAACGAGTCTGGCCCAAACCAGAGGTGTGGGACTCAGAATTGAATCTGGATCCTCTGATGATAAGTGACTGTGTTACCATGCAATTTATGTGCTTAGTCTTTAATATTACTGTTTTTATCATTAAATCTTTGTAATATATTAGTGCAATATAAGATATGCTTTGACATGTATATCCGATTTATGTAGGATTTCGTAGAACAATCCACTTACATAAGTTGGGGATTGCCTATATTTTTAATGATAAATATTTTGTATAAGTATAAAAATCTTAAAGAATATATAACATAAAACATAAAAGGTTGTATAATTATTTTTCCTATATTCAATATAATATAGAAACAAAATAAGCACTAAATGTACAAAAGATAAAATACAATTTTAATTAGATAACATTTTCAGTCATTCAATGGCCAACTTTGATTGAATGACCATGTTCAATTCATGAATTGAACACAGTCATTCAACTGAAGTTGGCCATTGAATGACTGAAAATGTTATTTAATTAAAGGTGTATTTTATTTTTCCTATTTTTAATGCTTATTTTCTGTGTTATAAAAGGCAGTTATTGTTCTTTATATTATGAAATTTGTTATCATATATTCAATTATAAATATGCTGCTATAATCATTTTATCATTTTCTGTTTTACTTAGAATAAAATTTTTTGATTGCAAATTCTAATTATAATATATATTATAGACAGAACCTGATTTTAGACCAAACTAGTTTGAGCTGATAAAAATTATATTGTTTAGACAATATTTAGTCATGCTTAGTCAAAACTGATATTTCTTGAAAACTTTTATGTAATGCTAGTTTAAAAATAAAAGAATTCGATAAAACTAATTTTGAATACAGGTAGTTCTTGACTTTATGATTTATTTTTGACATGGAAATTATTCATAAAGTAGGAACTTGCAAAACAAGAATTAATTTCACATACACATAATATTGGAATCGGGTTCTGTTCTCATCAATGAAATTTGACCACAATAAAATTAAATAAAGGGCAACAAAATCAATAGTTATTGATTAAATAAATAATTATTTATTTAAAGAAATAAAAACATGGCCTTTAAAATCAAACAACAATAATAATAATAATAAATTATCTGTCATATATATATATAAATAATTATATATTTATATGATAAATAATTTGACTTTGCTACATCCATCACAGTAATTATATATGTTGCTATCCACATATTTTATTTATACTATTTACAATTATTACACAGAATATAAAAAATTCACCATTCATAACAAGTGTAGTTGATGATATCATATAAGATGTCACAGACGACATCACAGGGAATCTGCAGAAGCATAGAAAAATGAAATAGAGGAACAGGATTTTTCTCAAAAGAGAGAAATTAGTTTGATCCATAGTCAATCATGGAGAAATGAAGCAATTTAGGAACAAGAATCACAATCTATTGTATTTTGTCTAGGTTTAGATGTAACTATGTTTGATTTTATATTATTGAATGGGAAATTGAAAAATAAATATAAAATTAATTCATTGTTATATTTAAATCTGTAGATTTTCAAGGCAACGCTATGCACAAGTTTGCTACTTCTTTAATTAACATAACTAATTTTAATATTATGTCTTTATGACTTACTAATACTGTATAATATATGCTATGATATATGTATGATTTGATTTACATAACGTTTTGTGGAATGATCCATTTATGTCAAGAACTGTCAGTGTTTTGTGATTTCTCCATTTAAAGAATATTTGACACACTCCTTACTTTTGACATGGGGCAATGGTTTGATGTCATTTGTTATTTGGAAAATATATTAAATTTGATAAAAAGCATACTATGAGAATCCATAATTCAAAGATAAAACTAACCAACTAAATAATACTTTATGAAATATTTTTGAACTAAACTACAATTTTAATAATAATTTATTAATTTATATTATGATGCCAATATCTATTGGCTTAATAGTTAATTAAGAAACAAACAGAAATAGATTAAAAAAAATTCTGAAGTCAGAATAAAATAAAATAATCTTAAAAAATTTTACTTTTCCTGGCATCTGAAAGTTAATTTTAGCTGAAAATTGTTGTTATTGTTATTAATTCATGGAATTTTGAATATTTAACATGAGAATTCTTGTTAACAATATTCAAAGTATTAAAAAAATATCAATTTTAATATTGTCTTATAGTAATAAATTAAATACTCATTGTTACAATATACATGTTTTTTAACTTTGTAATTTAAACTTTTAAATTATGCATACATCATACATTTTATAAAATTTGATTTTTTTTCTACTTAGAGAAATAATTTGTCTTTATAATAGCATATTCATGCAAGTGAAAAAGATTATGTTCAGGCTTGCAATGTACTTGGTGTAGGAGCAGAGTATGCCCAGTTATCAGGTGCTCAGTACACACGTATTTTGTTTCTTTTAAGTAAAGGAATGGTGAGTTATTTTCTGTGTTTTAATTTTTCCATAAATATTTCAAACAAAATTTTTATATCAATTTTTATTTTTATTTGCATAGTTGTTGATGATTGACAGAAAATTCCAAGAAGTACATCAGGTGCTCACTTTAGCAGGACAGCTTGTTGAACAGTGGCAAGGCAGTAGTCATCAAAAGGAAGCACTAAAAGTTTTTTTCCTTGTGTTACAAGTTTGTCATTACCTTACTGCAGGACAGGTAAGTTTATAAGTTAAATTTACATTAATAAACTTTATAGTAGGCTAACCCATATAAGCTTTTTAACTAATATATTTATATATAAAATTTTTTAATGATAATTTATTTTTACAGTAATAATCAAACTCAGTTTTTTTAGGGAACTAGCAGATGCTCTTCACTTCATAGTTACATATATCAGAAAAATCCTTTCATACTAGATGGCGCCACCCTAGTACGTAATTATAAAATTATTTAATCATTAATTCAATAGATGGTGGCACCGTAGCTGTAATTCAAAAAATAATTATTAATCTAAAAATATAACTTAAAACTTTATCCGCCAGGGGAAGTTTGGCTTGTTCGTTATTAATTTATTATCATTAAAAATATGCATAATATCTAAATCTTATGACTGATAGCATTTTCACAAACTATATTATAATAATACAATTAACCTCTTGCATACCATTGATAGCATTTGTTGCCTGGGTAAATACCACAAACAATAGAATTTTACAACTGCAATTTCATGGATCCTGATTGTTTATTGCTGTTGTGCTTAGGGTTTTCAAAAAAGGACCAAAATGAATTTTTAATCGTGGTTCCTAAATTTTTTCTGGTCAAAATTTATTTTAATAATTTTTACAAAAATTTATATTTAATATTTTTTTTGAAAATCAGCTTTTTCCCTTGTTTCTCCATATTCTAAATTATTGGTGTTTGTATTGTTTGGATTATATGTTGAAAAAAGCTAATTAGTGAAATTTTTTGCAAAAATAAATATTTTTTTTTTTTGGATAAACTATAAAATCTTAAAATTTAAAAAATATTATAGATAATACGAAAATTTTGTTTAATTGTATAGGCAATATTAAAAAAAATGTTAATAAGCAAAATATTAAATAATTAAAAAAATGTTAATAAGCAAATAATAGTTTTTGTGAGAGAGACTTTGTAATGAACAGAGGATTTTCTGAAGTATGATTTATACACTCACCAGACTTCAATTCTTCTGATTTCTAATTAAGGGGATATCCAAAGGATAGAATGTATTATGTGGGTGCAATATTACTTGCAGATCTGAAAGCTTTCATTGTTCGGAAAGTTACCAATATTTCAGATGATAATCTTTGTTTCACTGTTAATTGTGCAGTCAACATTTACAGCATATTATTGACAGTGAATTGGGCATATTGAGTATTTTCTGTAATAAATTATATTAAAAAATACACTGAATGTAAGATTTGTTTCTTATATTCTTCTTTTCCAATTTTGATACTATTTTATTAACTTCTTGTGATGTAAATTTAAATTAAATTTTTGTTCTGTAATTCTCTCTTCATGTTCAATTGAATAAATTTATGTTTTCTAACAATATGTTCATTTTTTACTATTTCAGAACATCTAAAACAAGAAAATTTATAGAATATATATGTTACCGTCAAAACCAAAATTAGTTAAAACCCAATTTGCCTAGTTGAAACTAATTTGAACAAAGCCCATTCGTGAATACTAGCATTAAATAGTCAATATTAGAATTCACTACATTTGTTAGAAACTTCTGGTTTTCACTAAAACTTATCTAGTTATAATTCGATATGACTAGTGAAAACTAGTATTACCTATAATTTCTTTTATGAGGATAATCTGATATCTTCCTAATCATGAAATCTTGTATTAGGGGAAAAAATAAAAACCTAGCAACTGAAATTTACAGAAGAAATATATTTAGGATGTACATTATTTGTTTCCGCATAGAAAAACTGTTATGACATTTAGAGTTACAGAGAATTCCTTTCTTCTTGCACAAGCATCTTTTCGAAATGCAACATTTCTTGCAAACACAACATGTGAACTCTTGTGGTGCCATCGCCAGTTTCCTAACTGCCATCCTCAAAGAAATATCTGTATCTGGTATCCTTCAGTGTGAACTCTTGTGGTGCCATCGCCAGTTTCCTAACTGCCATCCTCAAAGAAATATCTGGTATCTGGTATCTCTTCAGGCATCAGGAACTTTCCCAACAAACATCAAATTCCAATCTACAAAAAATAATTTTTTTCATAATCGTATTTTGGGCATTCTCTAAATAGTAACAAATATATAAAAGACACAAAACGTACCTGTAATATAATTTATCCACCTTTCCATCATCAGTTTCGTTCTTGTGCAGATCTTCATTTTTTCCAGCACAACTCCAACGATATTTCAAAAATCTGCCTTGGTTTTGTCCATATCCGGGATTGGGTTTGCAACATTATTTCCTACTTCAACAAGGTAGCATCGGAGATAAGTTTCATTTTCTTGGCCTGTTTAGACAAATTTTTGTGAGCTTCTCTCCTGACTGATGTAATGTAAATTCTACTAGGACTATCCTCATGTCCTTCTTCAGCAGGGGTCTCACCTTTGTTCTGTTGCACAGTCATCTTGATGACTCTCTGAAGTTCGTCCTCATCTTCAATTTTTTCGAGAACTTCTGATGGGAATGCTAAAGTCGCAAGTCTTATTCTTGGGTCTAACCTGAACATGACTCGACAGAGCAACTTTTTTATTCCAGAATGAAAAGCTCGGTTTTCTTAAATTGAACAAAACGAAATGCCTTTAACTATCTGCTTTTAACTAGTAAAAACTGTGTAAAGTGTGGTGTATGAAAGTGCGAAATGTGAAAAAGGTGAATTACCTTGAGTTGATGATGGAGGCGGCCATGTTGAAGTCTGACGAAGGGTACGTTGACTTGGAAGGAAATGTGAAAAAGGTGAATTACCTTGAGTTGATGATGGAGGCGGCCATGTTGAAGTCTGACAAAGGGTACGTTGACTTGGAAGGGGTGTTAATTTAAGGAATGGTTTATCATAGTTAAAGTTGAGAAGAGGAAACAAGAGAAAAATAATATTTTTGGTTTATTTAATATATTTATGTGGAAACAAAATAATTGTATTATGATAAAAAGGTTTTTCTATAATTATGTAAAATTTTGTTTGTATAAAAGACTTGTACCACTAGAGGATGGTTGTTCCCGTCCGTCCATAACGTTTGTAAGAAGCCGGTTGATATGGTGTTTGAAGAGTTCTACATTTTATGCCTTAGTGTTTGTTGGTTTGCTTGTAGAAGCTTCTCTGACGGGAATTTACATTTGTATTTTTCTCTAACTTTAATCTTGAATAGTATTAAAAGTTCTTTATTTAACATAGATGGAGTTTTTATTTAGAGCGTTGTGTTTTGCCTCAGAATGGCTAGAACGAAACGAACTGCATTGTGACTTTACTCTCTCTACCACCACCCTTCTTGAAGGGTGGTGGTAGAGAGGGGGGAGGCTTAGACTCGACATGGTCCGGGTGTAAATCCGGACATGTCATTGTGACTTTACTCTCTGGGCTTCTCCCAGAAGGGTGGTGGTAGAGAGGGGGGGAGGCTTAGACTCGACATGGTCCGGGTGTAAATCTGGACATGTCAGTAGAGAGGGGGGAGGCTTAGACTCGACATGGTCCGGGTGTAAATCTGGACATGTCAACTGTAAATAATTGCTTTGTTTAGTCAATACTAGAATTCACTAAAATGTCTTAGTGAATTCTAGTATTGACTAGTTAATACTAGTATTCATGAACAGGCTTTGTTCGAACTAGTTTCAACTAGGCAAATCGGGTTTTAACTAATTTTGGGTTTTGACGGTAACATATATATGTTTTAATTAGATTCTAAATTTTATTTTAAAAAGATCTGTTTTAATAACAAACAAGTTTTAAAACTTTTTAAAATAGATTCCCTTTATTAATAGGTGAAAAGTGTAAAGCCTTGTCTCAAACAATTACAGCAAGGTATACAAACAATTACATCTCTGCATGCTGATGAAGGTAAGAAAAATAAATGATTTTTTTTCTGATGTATACATATACTCCTCAATTTATAAACTTAAAATTTAGAAACAGTTTATTGGGATAATATCAAAAGATTGTATTCTTAAAAATGTGTATTGCAATATATATTCTTTAAAAAATAAACAATATACATTTCCCCAACCTACTATAAACATCATTTTAGATGTTTATAGTAAAAGCTATAAATCCAAATATGTCAAATATGCTGAATTATATATTGCTATTTTTGCAAATAATAATGAATAAATGCATGGAAAAGATTTACATTTGATACATTATTTTTTTTATAAAGAATAAAAATAAAAGTCTTTTATGCAAAAGTTGTATTTTTTTTTTTTTTTTACTTTTTAATGACACGACGCTCTTCCGATTTTTACTTTTTAATATATTGCTTGAATGAGATAAAATAATAAAGCATATTCAAGCAGTTATCTAAACAGAATAAACTTTCATAAAGCAGGAGAAACCTGTATTGTTCTTAAGAAACCTTTTATTACTGAAATGGCATAAAGCAAAGAAAAAATTATCATTAATTTACATGGGAAAAATTTTTGACCATTCTTGATCCAAAAAGTCTTTCAGAAGGCTGCATGGTAAAGCAGTGGCTTTCTATCTTAGAGGATCCAGGTCATATAACTCAGTTTTCAAAAGGTGTCTGAGTCTGCAAAGTCGCGATTTTTAACAACTACCAATAATACTAAATAAATACTACCTAACGGTTCTGACGACTCTGAAAACCCAGAGTTTAGCCTGAGGTTAGGTCTTTTACTACTTTCTAAACTAAATATAATTAAATCAAAACAATCTAACAACAATTAATGTTTAACCAGCAAAAACAAATAACCGATAACTTACAACTAGAAGTAACAAATAAGTGTTAGATCTAAATGACAATTTTAAAAACTTATAAATTAAATAAATTCTCAGAACAAGATAAATAACAAAAATATAAATTTATTAGATTCAAAAACACTTACAAAAATGTTAATTAAAGCTTTATTTAAACTATAATAAAGCAACAATCAATTAACCAACAAAACTTATTTAATCCAACTCAAATATCCAATAATTCACAGTAAATAAACCTTAAATACTGCTTAACTTCTAATACCTCCACCATTGATACAAACTTCAAGCAATTGTAGATCTTTACAAGAATTCAAATGTCGCTCAGTCAGTTTCACTTTGATACCAACATCTCGCTGTGTTGTTGGTTGCTTCTGTTTTTATACCTCGTGACTTACAATCCTGATCTCGGCTCATTTGCATAAAGTCGCATCACAATATCAAATTTATTAGCTTACAGAGTAATCAATTTGTGTCATCCTCTTTACAATGTAGTTATATTCCGAACAAAACGTCAATAAGAGATCATTCTTATATTCTCATATCGGCTCAGTGGTAAAACTTATTTAGATTAGATGGCGTCATTAGCTGGGGAAGCTCGGTCGGAAGATGGCTGTCCATTCCGTAACACATGATTGTGAACTACTGAGACAGAGAATGTGGAAGTAAGTCAACTCTTAAAGTAAAATATAATGCGTTAAATAATATTGAAAAAATAATGATAAATAATAAAAGAGCATAACAAAATAATAAATAGGATACGTCAGAGTTAACCTCTTCACAAGTCCAGCCCATTGAAATCATGTTTTAACTTTCTGGTTGACCTCATCATGGGTGTTAGATAGCCTGTGATGAGCTCTAAAAGTGGCCACTGCTAGATAAAATATATCCTATGCACAATATGATAGTTTAATTAATTTAACCTAACATAATCCAACTCGGCCCAAAAAATATATGTATTGTGTATTATTTGGTATGGCACCAAGTCATACCAAATAATACACAAAACCCATTTTATGTTATTTGGTATGTTATATGTACAGTTCTTATATTAAGTGTAACACCCTTATAAGATCTGTTAGATTTTTCTGATACGTTAGGACATATCTTGTGAATGGATGTTCAAAATAAATTAAGAATGAAGCACAGATGCTCACAGACACGTTTCAAAGTTATGACAGCTTTTTGCTGAATATAATTCCTGGGAAAGACTTGATGGTGTCATTCTCATTGCTTGGAGTGCATGTTACTACTGTAATGACATGTTGAAAAACAAACATAGAATGCTGTTTTTGCATTTCACCTTTTTCATAAAAGCAAAACTCCTCTTCCAATTTTTTCAGTTAGCAATAACAGGTACTATGTACATCTTTTGTAAAAGTGAAATGGCATAAAGCAGAACTTCTTAAAGCAGGAAAACCTATATTTATTATTTAGTTTACATAATAAAAAATGTCAAAAAAAATTGCATAGCATAAAGATTTCTCCTTTGAACTGAAACTATAATTGAAATGAAAAAGAAAAGTTTAAAACAGGAAATAGAAAACAATCAAGAATGAAACCATAAATATAAATAAAATGAATTTCAATTAATGATTTCTGTTTTATAAATATAAATATAAATATCATGAATTATCCCAACTTACATAGATTCTTTGACTAAAAACAAAAATATACTGACCATAGTAGATAAAGTATAATGCAAAGATACAAGCATTTTTCTCCTAATTTCATCATTTATCATATGTTCATGTGTTTTATAGGCTTATTAGATTAGTTTTAGGTAACAATCTGGAAGCATTTTTCTCCTAATTTCATCATTTATCATATGTTCATGTGTTTTATAGGCTTATTAGGTTAGTTTTAGGTAACAATCTGGACCTCTCCTGAAAAACTGAAAGTGAGGGAATTGAATTTGGATCCTCCAAGATGATGATTGCTTTATCATACAATTTATGTGCTTACTCTTTAATATAACTATTTTTAATGCTACAGTGGTGCCTCGCAATTCGACACTAATCCGTCACCGAACCAGTGTCGAATTGAGATATTGTCGAATTGCGGGACAATATTTCCCATATAAGCCTATGTTGCTTTATCATACAATTTATGTGCTTACTCTTTAATATAACTATTTTTAATGCTACAGTTGTGCCTCGCAATTCGACACTAATCCGTCAACGAACCAGTGTCGAATTGAGATAGTCGAATTGCGGGACAATATTTCCCATATAAGCCTATCGAAGACAGATTAATTCGTTATCGGGCCCAATCCCACTTCCTTAATGGGTGAGGTGAGAGAGATACACTATAGTATTTACTTTATTATATTTTTTTCTATTGTATAACACACTAAATAACAAAATACATTATTTTATACACAACACAAACAATTTCACACAATTTATTAGCCCTTGGATGTTGGAATGAAGTCTTCCAGCAGGCACCCTAGCACTCATAATCTTCCCTCTCTGTTGCAAAACGTTGCCACAGTTGTCCTAGGAACAACATACTCTTGAGTTACATCTTAATGTGCAGAAAGGTAGAACAATTATCTACAGTGTTTTTTTCCTCTCTTTGCTCAGTCAAATGTTCTTCTTTTCGGAATTATTCCTCTGGTCAGTTCTCTTTGAACCAATCCTTACATTTCACGAATTATTCCTCTGGTCAGTTCTCTTTGAACCCATCTTTACATTTCACACAAAAAAATAACAATAATTACAAATATTTTACTTTCTGAAAAATGTAGAATTGAAAATTAACACAAACAACACGGGCAAACACCAACGTGTAGCCCAAAAAGAACTGAAAATAGCAAATGACATCACACAATTCCTTAAACGCGCATGCTTCAACCCGTGAAACTCAAATATCGAATTACAAGACCGACAAATTGCGAGGCACCAATGTATAGCTTTGTGACACAATATAGGGTTACTATTTTAGTACTGTATAGAGTATGTTTTGACTTATGTAAGGTTTTGCAGAATGGTTCACTTACGTAAATTGGAGATTACCTGTATATGTATTCAGGTATATTTCATATAGCTTTGGACATAACACTCAGTTTTCTTAAGTGGATAAAAATTTTAACAAATAGATGTTAAAAACAATAGAGGAAATTATATAATTTTTTTTTGTTTTACTGTACAATATAGTCATTTATATAAATTATTTTTCCAAAAAAGTAATTTAATTACTCCAATAGAAAAATTGTATAATTTATTTTTTTGTTAATTAAAGTTCACTTTTCAGTTTCCTCCACTAGACAAAATACATTTGATTTTCTTTTCAAGCAATTGGCTTATAAGAAACATAAGTTTTCTGATGTTATAAATAAGAAAAATCATTATTAAATGCTCATTTAATAAATGATAAAATATAAACATTTTTCAAAATAGTAGTATAATAATTGAAGCCAATAAACATTTATATGTTGTTGATTAATTATGGGAAATTCGAATTATATATATTTAAAAAATTAATATACAATAAATTTTGTAATTTGATGTTAATGGTAATGACATTAGGATGGATACGTATCCATCCTAATGTCATTACTATTAATTCGTGATATATATAGTGACTAATTTTTATTGCCTTCCATTTAAAAAAAAATACAGTATTCTATATTTGATGAATATTGTTAAATTTAACAAATTCTTTTATCATCTTTAAACAGAAGTAATGCCTGCCAGCCATGGTGATATGTTTCAATGGATGCCAAAGGAGCATATGTGTGTTCTTGTTTATTTGGTAAATAAAAATTTTTGTTATTTAACAATATAATCAAATAAATAAATCAATTCAAAATTTGAAAAGTTTATTATTATTTAGGTTACTGTTCTTCATTCAATGCAAGCTGGATATATGGATAAAGCTCAGAAATATACAGACAAAGCTTTGATGCAGATTGAAAAATTAAAAAGTAAGATTTAATGCAGTGTTAATGATCTCGTATATCTTGCAAATTACATTTTATTCAGGTCCTAAGTTTAAGCTAGTTATAGTATTATTTGCTTGTTTTGAATTCAGTTCTATATTTTATTTTGTGTATCATCATCTTAAAATGGAACGTGAATTTACTATATGACTTTTAAAATTTCTCTAATTTGTGAGAAAATTTCTTTTGATTGTGATTATTATTATTTTTTAATAAAATTAAATTTTAAAATGTAAAAACAAAAAGCATTAGGAAAATTATTATATTCAAAATAAACTATGCAAACTAATAGTATTTTTGCAGGTTTGACATCCACGTTTATTTCATATATATATCTGCAGCTGTTGACATTTATAGACATCACAACCTACTTGGCATTAGTGGCCATTGATATGAATGCATGTCAAGGAAATAGAACAAACATAAAAAAAAAGAGTAAAAAAATTCAGGGGTGTCCAACCTTTTGGCTTCTTTATGCCACATTTGAAGGAAAAAAAATAGTCTCGGGCCATACATAAAATATATTAATTCTAATGATAGTTGTTAAGCAAAAAAGTTAATGTATAATATATGATATCCACCATGAATGTTAATAATAGGACTATATCAATTTCATATAAGACTCATTAGTGATCTATATTCTTTTTTTAATAAAATTATATAAAAACTATGAAAGGAATATTTTTATTAAGTGATCACATTTACCGTATTTGCCGGCGTATAAGACGCACTTTTTTTCTTTGAAAATAGGTCTGAAAAACGGAGTGTGTCTTATACGCCGATACTCAGTTTTTGATTACATTCATTTCTGGAAATTTCCTCTATTCGGAGTTATGCGATTTCTTTCTTGTTTCCTTGCGGAGTGTGGGAATATTAGTTACGTAGAGTTCAATGAATGCGCATGCGCTTTCATCGACGATCACAGCTGGGCCTAGCATTTCTCAAGTTTGTGAATGGGTCAAAGCTTCATGGGATGCTGTGAAAACAGAGACAGTGGTTAAATCATTTAAGAAATGTGGCATTAGTAATGCAATGGATGGTACAGAGGACAATTTGTTGTATGAGGACTCAGATGCTGATTTAGAAGAGGTTTCAAGTGACTCTTCATTTAACTCTGGAGATGAGTGTCTGGGTCTTGACGAAGAAGATTAAAAGGTGTTCTTTCCCAGATAGATTGGGTATTTGCAGAAAGTATTTGCTGTTTGTATTACTTTATATTTAAAATACTGTAAATTCATTATAATGATCAGTAATAAAGTTTTATCCTTCAAAAATGTGTATAAAAAAGAGGGTGCGTCTTATATGCCGGCAAATACGGTATATAAAAGTGCAGATAGTTATTTTTGTCTTGTAATAACATTCTCATGAATTTTCTGTTTGGTTATTTTATTTTATATTACTAATTTTAGAAAATAATCTCTTTTAGTCATGAAATGAGTATGTTCAGCATGTTATTTTATAAACTTGGATACAAATTAAATTGTCTGACCTAAACTTTTTCAGAATTAAATTTTCAAAAGCATAGTTTTCTGTTTAATATATCGATCATTAATGCATTATATTAAAATATCATTTCAGTGGTTGACAGTCATCCGATACTCCACTCTTTTCAATTACTTTTACTCGAACATATTGCAATGTGCAGATTAGTGATGGGGAATAAAACATTGGCTATACAAGAAGTATGATGTATGGATAAATAATAGTTACAAATAGATTGAATTTTAAAATAAAATATGATAAATTATTTTCTAGGCATCCCAAGCTCTTCAAATCTGTAGACAAGAACCGCGTTTGTTCTTACGTCACAAACCACAAGTTCATGCCCTATTAGTAAGTTTGTTTATAAGAATTTTATTATTTTAAAAATACAGTTTAGCTTATTGATGAATTTTTATTTTAAGGGCTTGTATGCCATGTCAATGAACTGCATGGAAGCAGCTGAAGCTCAGTTCAGCACAGTTGTTAGGGTAAATTTTATATAAGTAAATGTAAGAATTTTTGTGTGTGCAATATTCTGTACAATCTGCAGGCCTATGAATCATCATAAATCAATCTAACTTCTACAAATTGTACATTCATTCATATTATGACTGGCTTAACTTGAGAAAAATTGTCATATATGAAAAGTGCAACATTATTAATTGTGAACTATAAACAAATGATGATGTATAAAATAGTTCATGTAGTTTTATTAATTGTATATCTCAGTAGTTTTTAAACTTCATACCTGTGCCTCCACTTTTTTCATAAAAAAAAATTGGTATACCCCTCAATTTCATAACATTCTAATTTTATAAATTCAGTGGTGCCTCGCAATTCGACATTTGAGCTTCTCGACGTCCCGCAATTTGTCGGTCTCGCAATTCGACATTTCAGTTTCATCGATTTGTAAATACAGTGGTGCCTCGCAATTCGACATTTGAGTTTTGCGGGAACAGTGGTGCCTCGCAATTCGATGTCCCGCAATTCGACATTTGAGTTTTGCGGGTTTGGTATATGTATATACAGTGATGCGTCGCAATTCGACATTTGAGTTTCGCAGGTTGGCACATGCGCGTGCATGGAATTGTGTGGAGTCATTTGCTATTTGTCAGTTCTTTTTGGGCTACTTTGGTGTTTGCCAGCCATTTGCTATTTGTCAGTTCTTTTTGGGCTACTTTGGTGTTTGCCCTATTTTGCTATTTGTCAGTTCTTTTTGGGCTATTTTGGTGTTTGCCCGTGTTACTTGTGCTAATTTTCAATTCTAAATTTTTCAGAAAGTAAAATATTTGTAATTAGTGAAATGTAAGGATGGGTTCAAAGAGAACTGATCAGAGAAATAATTCCGAAAAGAAGTACACTTGATTGAGCAGAGACGAAAAAAATAATAAAGTGCAGAAAAGGTAGAACAATTAAAATGTAACTCGAGTATGGCGTTCCTAGGACAGTTGCGGCAATGTTTTGCAATAGAGAGAGAAGATTATGGGTGGTAGGGTGGAAGACCTCATCCCAACATCTAAGGGCTAATAAATTGTGTGTTGTATATGAAATAGTGTATTTTGTAATTTATTATGTGTGTTTTACTATTGCATAACACACTAAGTAAATTATAGTTATCTCTCTCACCTCACCCGTTAGGGGAGTGGTTGGGACCGATAACGAATTAATCTATTTTATCTCTCACCTCACCTGTTAGGGGAGTGGGATGGGGACCGATAATGAATAAATCTCTTTTACATAGTCTTATATGGAAAATATTGTCCCAAAATTCGACATTACTTCGGCGACGGATTAGTGTCAAATTGCGAGGCACCACTGTACTTTCTATTTACAAAATAATATATCATATTTTGTATAAATGAAGTTCTTATACATAAAAATATATTTTTTATAGTTTAACTGTGTTAAAAATTATTATTAAATACATCTTACAAAAAACCGAAAAATAGAATAATAATTAATGTGATGAGTAGACTTGTTTTTCAGCACAAATTCTCTCAAATCAAATGTCATTGAAGATATCACTATTTGCAATTATTTTTCAATCACTAAACAAGGTTGATATTGTGTCTTTAAAACAGCTACAGCAGAAAGTTTCCGAGTACATGGATATATCAGCAAAAGGGTTATAAATACCCTTTTGCTATTATAACATTCATTTTTTGACAACAATCAAAATTTGAATTTATTTTTTGTTTGTTTGTCTCAAAAAATGATGTTTTTGTTAATTCTTTCATGTGCCCCACAGATTTAAAAAACACTGATATAGCTGATTTGACGTACACAATAAATCTCAAAATTGATCCTGAATATAGTACATAGCAGATTTTTGTACGATGGAGTTTGTGCTTAATGGAATAAGTTTCAGAATAGTATTTTCAATTAATTCCTACATATAGAGGGAAAAATAAGAATTTTGCGGAATAGCCCCATTAAAAATGTTTTCCTTAAGGTATAAAGAATTTCATTCCATTCAACCTAATAAATGTACTTTTCTCATAAATTTTATTTATGAGATGACGATAGAACAGAGAAAACAGCCTCTACATTGTTTATGTGAAATTTTTAAATAATACTATTAAGCACTTATGTGTTATATATTATATTTAATGTAAATGATTGTCATCTTACTAGAAATATATGAGTTTGGCCTGCATTCTGTAAAAGTTGCACACATTGCGTAAAATAGTATTTAATAATATACAAAAATTTTTTTTAATAGTGTAATGGTTCTATAGAGCTCCAAATATTAGCTAATTTAAATTTGGCCATTGTTTATTTGAGAAGTAAAAGGGACAAAGAATTATTGGAATTACTGACTCGACTCAATCCAGAAACTTTGCCCATAGTGTAAGTACATTTAAATTATATTTAGTAAAACAAAAAAGCATTTTTTTTATTTAATTTTTTTTAGATCGCATAGTTTACGAGCAGCTGCCTATTACGTTCACGGTTTAAATGCTTTTTTCCAAGCTCGTTACAACGATGCAAAGTATGTAACATTTATTTCTTTTCCACAGTACAGTCAACTGTAAAAAATTAAACCGAAAAATTAATTTTTATAGGCGCTACCTTCGAGAAACGTTAAAAATGGCCAATGCCGAAGATCTGAACCGTTTAACGTCATGCTCTCTCGTACTTTTAGGACATATATTCTTTTCTCTGGGAAACAGTAGAGTGAGTTTTCATTTACTAAGAATAAAAATATGTAGGATTATTTAAACAATTGTTATTACTTTAGGAAAGCATGAATATGGTAACTCCAGCAATGCAACTTGCAAGTAAGATTCCCGATGTTCATGTTCAATTATGGGCTTCTGCACTTCTGAAAGGTTGGAATAGCATTTTAGACTAACCAAGTAAATGCTTGTAATTTAATGTATTTCAATTTATATAGATTTATACAGAATCTGTGCCGATCCATTGAGAGAACAGGAAGCCATTCAAACACACACTTCGTTTTCTCAATTATTACTTAAAGATCATTTTCAAGCATCACAGCTTCCAGAACATTGTCTAATTCAGGTAAGATATAAAATTTTCTTTTTATTGTTTAACAGTTCGGAACATGTAAATATTTTTAATTCTTCGTAAAAACAGTGGATCGAAGGAGATCCTCCACTTCTTCCCAGCCATCCACCACCACCTGCACCTACACTCCTGTGATCAAAGAAGCCAGCTTTATTCATTTCGGTCATCAGTAGATCCCATAAAGTAGTGTAAACATTTAATTGCGAAACCTACAACTCACAATTGTACATATATGTATATAGAGTAATCATCACTTAAATGATTTTATAATTTTTTTAAAATAAATGGAAATGATGATACACAAGGAGAATAATCATATTTATTGTATTTAAGAAGAGAATCTGTTGTAATCTATATGTTTTATTTTAAAATTTTAAAACACTGGTTTTTTTTAGTTAGATTTGTTAATTTATATTTTATTTTCAATCTTGCTTTTGTAAAACTTTACACTTACGTTACTGGATTTGTGTACCGATCTCTATTACTTTGCATTCTTAATAATAAAAATCCAGATGTGTCTTAATAGATTTTTCTTATCTGGCTCGACTATGAGTGATGTTTTTACATCTAACGAACGAACTATAAACATCATATCATAGTAGAATTAATTTTGCAGTTTCGATTGGCCGTGAAATGACATATTATGCCAGCAATGTGGTAAGTGTTAAGTTTTTCATTTATTATAATCATCCTTTACTAACTAGATTTTTTTTTTTATGCTTGATTTTTGATACTATGTTTATTTTTTTTTATTTCGATTGATGATACGAAAAATTTCATTATGTATAAATATGCAGATTGCTGTGATTTAGCTTTATTGTGGAACATTATAGTATTCATATTAGTTCAGTTTTAGTACCCAATAAAATTATATTGGTGATAAATCAAAATTTTGTTGGCAATATACATTTGACCTCCCATGTGCATGAGAATGAAATATAATAACATGAACATCATTAATTATGATTGCCCATCAACATCCATGAGCTAATTAAGATGCAGATTTTTCTCTATTTTTGATATCATATAGTGAAGAGGAAATTGTGCAAATAATTTTTATATTGCTAATTGTAAATCAAAACTAATCTCTCCTTATATAAGATGATCTGCCATCATCATTATGGTTTTAACACGTTCTGCAGGTGCTGCGTAAATTAATCACAATTCGGAATGCAATTAGTTACTAAAAGATTAAAATTCAAATTGGGATCACCTTAAATCCGTAGCAGATATAGAAAAATCTAATACTTTTGGTGTATACGATGGACTCGCGTTTTTACGAATTATTCAGTTGGTTCCAAAAGGTCCTTAATTAATGCCATTCCCGTTTACAAAATTTTTGGGGTCAATACGAGTTCATAAAATCAAGATTCAACTATATTACTATTCTATTTTCATGAACAGAAAACACGTGAATGTTGTTTTGCAAAATTAATCAAATAAATCAAATAACTTGAACTTTTTATTATTTCATGCTGCATTTGCCCTTTTACAAAACAGTAGTGATGGCAAGTTTACAATTTTACCAATTACAGTACAGTCTCGATTCAAGTGTGTTTACGTGCGAACGGAACTTGTGCACATGGGGGAAGTCAAGTGTAAACTATTATACAAAATCAGTATCATATAACCTCAAACTAGTAGTGATGTGTGCGCTAAACCATAGCACTACAATAATTTATTACATATCAAATTTAACACGATAACCTGTAGAAATGATCTCAAATGGCTTCAAATGATGATACAGACCAGTGTTTTAAGCATTTGATATGTTGACATATTTGTTAATAAAAAAAATAATAAATATTAATTCCAATATTTGTATATTGTGTGATTTTTATAATTTAAAAAATAATTCAAATGTTAAAAGAATTCTGTGAAGTATATATTTGTATTGGCACTTTATGTGTACATAATTATTTTCCTCAAAATATCTACACAGAATATTAAATATGTACAAATGAACACATGTATATTATATTAAATTATACATCTACAGGCAAAGTATTGTCAGATGGAGTATCTCTTCATTATGCTATGTATAATTTTTTTTTTTTGTCAGCAGTGTATTACCCATTTACAAAATACTCAACAATAGAAAATAGAATCGATTTTGCGGACCAAAACACAATTTTTTTTTTCTAAATTTACAAAAACGATTTAAGATAAAAATTCTATGTATAATTTTTTTTTTTTGTCAGCAGTGTATTACCCATTTACAAAATACTCAACGATAGAAAATAGAATCGATTTTGCGGACCAAAACACAATTTTTTTTTTTCTAAATTTACAAAAACGATCAGAAAGTAGCCGTTAAGAGTTTTTGAGTTGTACATATTAAAAATTCAATTCTTATTGCGCCCATGTTATATATATTGCAAGAGTTAAACTCTCCAGAAATTTTAACAGAGTGGGCTACTTTTTGATCATTAATTTTCGGGAGAATAAAATTAAATGGTTGGTTTGGTCAAAATTTGTTAGTTACGTTTCTTTATACAACACTTCGTACATGAAATATCATTTAACATCAAAACTAAACATCACATATTACAATCACAGCCCTTTTTTTTGCATCTTCTGTATAAAATCCAGAAAGTTATCTGGTTAAGTACTAATCGTATATATTTATTTCTTTCGTTTAGAACATATCAAAACAAAGCTGGAAGCGCAGGTTTTTGTATAAGCAGCATTTGACTAAGAAAATTCCTTCCTCCCATTTCGTGGATGTTGGGACTGCAGTTGACTAGAGTGTGGCGAAACTGCTGTCGTGGCCGAGGAAGTAAAATCAGATTAAACCACTAATCTAAATAGGAATTAAAATATCGAATTTTCTTTTGGTCCTTGTGAACTGTGTTGGGGCAATTCCATAAAAAAAGAAAGAAAAAAAAATTTTAAAAAACAATAAAATTAAGGGAGATTTAAAAAAAATATCAAAAGCTAACTCATTGTTGAAGGTTTGATAACCAATAAATTACCGTACTTGTGGGGAATGTTACTCCAAAGTGCATCTCCTGACTCCGAAATTTTGGTCTTTTCTCCAAGCAATACTAATAAAATATTGACAAATGCTGCTCCGAGCAAACTGTGAATACAAATAACTATTTACAGGCTCTGGAATCTACAAGTATTTCCCTTTGTGTGACTGTTTCTCACGTATTCTACTACAAATCCCTAAAGTCTGCAGATGCATTATTTTTCTGTACAACATGGGGAGGGTTCATAAATAATATATATCAATGTATACATCATAACTGTACATTCCAATTTGGAATCCCACCTGGCCGCAATAGGGAAACTACGTTATTTGTTTATTGCCTTTCACAGCAATTCCCACGTACTGGGGCCTCTGAAAATTTCTCCGGTAAACTCGGACGGTGCGATTCTTTGAGGGGAGAGGAGTCTATGCTTAGCTTTGCTCAACGGAATAGTCATCAGCATATGCTAGTCCTGCCTGCAGGATATGGTATGTTGCCATTGGCTAAGCTACCATTGGAAAGATTGCTGACTTTGCTGCTTTTGCTGTCATCAGATACTCCTTTGCTACCTTCATTGGAATGAATGCTCAACCCTTTGCTGTTGTCTTCACTGCTTTGATCTGTTCTACAATTCACTTCGTCTACACTTTCTTTATCTAACATATCTAACTGATGCGATTTCTTTTCTTTGTCCTGTGCAATTTTAACAGTTGGAAAATATCTGATGTCCATCTCTTCATCCGAGTTGTCGTGACTAGCCAGCGACGATTCGTCCCACTGACCTGGCGATTTCAGAGGAGTGGCCGGAGTAGCAGCATCTGCATGCTCAACATCCGTTTCTTGTAAACACATTTGCTGATATTGCGTATAATAAAATGACACTTTCTTGAAATGCTCGTTGACGTCGGGAAGCAAAACTTCGATGAGTTCTGTGAATGTTGGACGAGCCTTAGGATTTTTAGCCCAGCAGAGCTTCATGAGTGCATAGCTGCAAATTAAATAATAAATTTTAGAATCGTAAAAACAAATCGCAATTTCTGTTATGTTAGCTTTATTACTTACAGTCTGTCTGGACAATTTTCAGGTTTTTCCATTATGCCATCATTGATGACATATTTGAGAACTTGCTCATTGGATAAACCCTGATATGGCTGAGATGCTAAAGTGGCCATTTCCCATAGTACTACACCATAAGACCTACAAAAATTATTATGGATTTTAGAACTAAGTATAAAACAAAAAAAATATGTGAACAATGAACAAGGATTGTGATATTTACAAAGAGCTACCTACGATGATGTAATAATTCATAGCAAGTTTTGCATATATAATGCAAGAAATGCATTTCTGCTTATTTACTCACCAAACATCAGACTGACTGGTGAAAACGCCATCTTTAAGTGATTCCGGAGCCATCCACCTTACAGGTAACAATCCTTTCCCTCCTTTCCTATAGTAGTCTGTTTCATATATATCTCTAGTCATGCCAAAATCTCCTATTTTCACCGTAAGATCTTCTGCCACCATGCAATTACGAGCAGCCAAATCTCTATGTACAAATTTCTTAGCAGCCAAATAGGCCATCCCATCTCCAATTTCGATAGCCATTTGCAAAATGCGTTTTAAAGTCGGTGGCTGGAAACCATGATTATCCTAAAATAAAAAAAAGATTCTTAAAACTGGTTGAATTAAATTATAGAGTAAAGGATAAGAATATATTACCTCTGCATCAGGTCTGTGAGATCTAAGGTAACTCTTCAAATCACCATTAGCCATCAGTTCCATGATTACTAGAGGAGGATGACATTTTGCAACAACTCCCAATAACTTAACAACATGATGACAGTTAAAAGCTCTGAAATTGTACCATTATTTAAGATTTGAAGGTTATGAAGTCATAAATGAAGAAAATGAGGGGAAATACAGTGATGCCTCGCAATTCGACATTTGAGTTTTGCGGGTTGGCGCATGCGTGTGCATAAAATTGTGTGAGGTTATTTGCTATTTGTCAGTTCTTTTTGAGCTAATTTAGTGCTTATGTCATTTGCTATTTGTCAGTTCTTTTTGGGCTACTTTGGTGTTTGATGTCATTTGCTATTTGTCAGTTCTTTTTGGGCTAATTTGGTATTTACCTCATTTGCTATTTGTCAGTAGTTTTTGGGCTACTTTGATGTTTGCCCGTGTTTGTGTTAATTTTCAATTCTATATTTTTCAGAAAGTAAAAAATTTTTAATTATTATGAGTGAAATGTAAGGATAAGTTCAAAGAGAATTGACCAGAGGAAATAATTAATTCCGAAAAGAACACTCGAATGAGCAGAGAGACAAAGAAAAAATTGTAGAACAATTAAAATGTAACTCAAGTATGGTGTTCCTAGGATAACTATAGCAACATTTTGCAACAGAGAAAGTTTATGGGTGCTAGGGTGTCTGCTGGAAGACTTCATTCCAACATTCAAGGGCTAATAAATTGTGTTGTGTATAAAATTGTGTATTTTATTATTTAGTGTGCTATATATTAGTAACACTATATTATTTACTTTATTATATATGTTTATCTCTCTCACCTCACCCGTTATGGGAGTGGGATGGGGACCGATATCGAATTAATCTATTTTACATAGTCTTATATGGGAAATATAGTTTCTCAATTTGACATTACTTCAGTGACGGATTAGTGTCAAATTGCGAGGCACCACTGTATCATTTTGATACTCACTTCATCACTGAAGCCTCTTGTAAAAATTCAATTCTTTCTCTAGTTGTTGCATTTTCATTAACTGTCTGTAAATAAAACAGATGTTTAGACTCATAAATTTACAAAACAAACTATATAATGTAGAAAGTGATATTGGAATGTTCATATAAAAATTTAGTATTGTAAAAATTAAACATTTTATTATTCATTCCACTCATTAATAAATGATGGAAATTTGATTGGCTTATGTTCAGTTTGGGGAAGATGCATAATACTGCATAATCGAAGTATTTCTAAACAATCGTCCTGGCCAAGACGTGCATCACAATTTATTATTAAATCACTGTACAAGAGTGTGCTAAAAAATAATGCACAGCAACTGACAGACATGATACTTTTTAGCACGGATGTTGAAAGCTGTACATAACTAGTTTGAACATCCTGTTATAGACTCGTGTGGTGCAATTAGTTATCCTCTTAGAAAAAGAAGCACGAAGTCTGGCACAAAGATGGTGGATTTGTTAGCGTCATTTACAACTGAACAACAACAAAATAATCTGTTTTTTTGGGCAAAGTCGTGTGGTGCAATTAGTTATCCTCTTAGAAAAAGAAGCACGAAGTCTGGCACAAAGATGCTAACAAATCCACCGTCATTTACAACTGAACAACAACAAAATAATCTGTTTTTTTTGGGCAAAACAGAAGACTCTGATGGAAATTTATGGTGATAATTGCCTGGACTGCAACAACATTGCCAGATGGTGCACTTTTTTAAAAGACGATTGTGCAAACCTTGCCAACATACCGACCGCATTCTAGTTGACCAGCCATTGAGCAGGCAATTCAGAACACCATTGCAGCACTGCTCAATGACTGTCACAAGAAAGAAAAGTCCTGATGATGGGGACCATCTCATCAGTGAAATTAATCATATACAGGTGGCTGTGTAACCAGAAAATAGTTTTAGTATATCTTGTTTGCAAAAGTTTGTTGTATAGATGGAAGATAAGAATTGCATTGTTGAAAAATAGGTAAGACATGTTGCTTCATCGAGTATATTTCACATTTAGCCTAGCAACTCAGAAATACAGTGAATTAGTTTTTGATCCATCCTTATAATAACCAAACTACAAAAATTTTGTCATCAATAACAAAGGTAACATATATGAATTTTATTTAACTTCTTAAAATACTAAAGTGTGCAGGAAGGCAACATTTAGTCCTGTAATGATTCCATCTTGATCAAATGACCTGATTAGCTATAAGAAGGCAGCCTTCTATTCATATTTAGAAGGAGTATCATGCACTGCAGTGAATTAGGAGAGATAGAAGGTGAGGTAAATACAATTCTGGAATATTGTAGAAGACAGTTATAGAAATAATTTTTTGATGTCAATATATAAGAAAGTAAGGATATGGCTGGACAGAAGGAGAATTTATCAGCACACTTTAGAGAATACACCAGGTGGATCTGTATAGAGCAATTAAAATTGTAATAATAAGGATATGGCTGGACAGAAGGAGAATTTATCAGCACACTTTAGAGAATACACCAGGTGAATCTGTATAGAGTTCATACCTTAAAATCTTTCCACATATATGTATAGAGCAATTAAAATTGTAATAAATAAGAGAGAGCCTATAAGAGAGATCCTATTGTCTTCAATGCTCTTAGATTCCTGTTTTTGTTCTTCTGGATGATTACCAGATACCAATATATAATTTTGACCTTGGAAGAAAAGAAGTGCCACCAAAAGAAACCTTCAGAACAGAGACTATCCAAACATGGTAAGTTAGCAACTGTATTAGCAAGGAGATTCTCGGAAAATAATATTGCATTAAAGTGGGAAGAGGCAAAGATAATTAGAAATGTATGGCACAAAAAGAATTACTTAGTGAGACATCACATCTTCATATTGTTCCCTTTTAAGGAGATATGTGGTTTAAAAAATCGTAAATCTAATTTAACTCCATCAAAAGACTTACATAGTAATAAATCCTTCATAATTATAATACAGGTGCTCCTCACTTAACGAACTCCATCAAAAGACTTACATAGTAATAAATCCTTCATAATTATAATACAGGTGCTCCTCTCTTAACGACTCGGTCATAGAACGAATTGGTCGGTAACGAAAAACTTGTTCCTATATTAAAATATTGGAAACAAATTTCAAATTAAAAATTTATATCTTAATTATGCACAAAGTACAGTATTTTTCTTCAGTTTTTTCTTCAAACTACGAGTACAGGGAAATTACAAACAAAAGTCGTAAGCGATGCATATGAGCAAAAACCAAAGACTGTTTTTTTAATGGAATATAACGACTGCTCGAACTTACAACAGGTAGGTCGTTAAGTGAGGAGTACCTGTAATTATTTGGTTTGTTTTGCCTGCATTACAAACAAAAGTCGTAAGCGATGCATATGAGCAAAAACCAAATATTCCATTAAAAAAACAGTCTAACGACTGCTCGAACTTACAACAGGTAGGTCGTTAAGTGAGGAGTACCTGTAATTATTAGTATGCATCTACTATAAGCAAAAACTGTGTGTTCTATATATTGTTCTGTAACTTGAGAAAATGGCTGAATATGGTTATATATATATATATTGAAAATGCTACAAATAAATTTATTTCAGTTTGCAAACTCAGTTTACTAATTCAATCCCAATAATATATGCTGCTAATTGGTGCTAAGCATAAAAATTCTTCTCTTTAATCATTCCAAAATAGCAGATAGAAGAAAATAAGCAATAGTGGAAATAATATGGTTATATATATATATTGAAAATGCTACAAATAAATTTATTTCAGTTTGCAAACTCAGCACCAATTAGCAGCATGATATTATTGGGATTGAATTAGTATACTAAGCATAAAAATTCTTCTCTTTAATCATTCCAAAATAGCAGATAGAAGAAATGAATCGTTCAGCAAATTAGATTCATTTCTATAATAATTGCCTGTGCTATATCTATATCATTGTTGTAGGACAGACAAAACACGTAATTCCTATTTTGTGATTTTCTGGGTTTCTGAAATGCCACAGTGTTGATGCCAATACTATTTTACAAACGAGGAGTAAATTTCTTTAATATAATTTTATCATAGTGTGTCTAATTACAACAAAAATGGAGAACCTGCAAGGAAACTTATATAATGCAAGTCCTTATGTTCAATATATATGATTCTCGATTTCAAATAAAGTTAATTCTTTTTTTAGAGAAATGGAAATATTTGTTGGTTTTTTGGGCACAATATTTAAATAATTTTCATTCTGAGATTGTTCCTAAGGTAGTAATTTAAAAGCTGATCTACTTATTCGTTAAAGTATTTTTATTTTTCATATGAAATAAATAAATCACTATTTTTTCAATGACCTTTGCTTAAAAACAGGAATTTCATTCTCAATAAAATGAAATTAACATTTTATCTATTGGAAATTTATTTTTGATTTACAAGTAAGCTTTGAGAATGAGTTTACCAGTTAATTATCTGTTCTTATAGAATTTCAAAAAAAAATCTTTTCATTCTCAATAAAATGAAATTAACATTTTATCTATTGGAAATTTATTTTTGATTTACCAGTTAATTATCTGTTCTTATAGAATTTCAAAAAAAAAATAATTGTAGTGATGAATTTCTAATTATTTGTTTACCTTTACAGCACATCGAATTGCAGGTTTTCCTTCCTCTAGATCCCGAGCTTCTCCTTCATAAACCATACCAAATGATCCTTGACCTAGTTCTTTAATAAGAGCTATCTTTTCTCTAGGAACTTCCCATTCATCTGGTTCATAAACTGTAAAGAGGAGGAATTCATTTGTAATATAAAAAATTTTAATAATAATTAAAAGCTGAATCACATCATTACCTGCACTCATATATTCTGGATTAACAGAAGCATAAATAGTGGCATTCAGCAAATTAGCTTCATTTCTATAATAAGCAAAACAAATTTATTGTTGTCATAGTGTTGTTTAAGATTCAATTTAGAATTGTATTTCCGTATATGATACCTTTTCTTTAATACTACGACGACGACACACAACAGAAGCGTAATTCCAAGCAATATGGGAAATGTTATCACCAAAGCCATTACCGTGGGAGTGAGACTTCCTAAATGCAAAAATATATTTGTTTACATTGTGTATTGTTTTTCCCTGTTATCAAATATATAATACCTTTAGGTTCTGGTATTTGGAAATATATCGGTTGGGTCCAATTTCCATTATTGGCAAGAGATGTTGCACGTAACCTGAGAGAGTAATTTCCGGGATGGAGTTTGTCGAGAAACGAACCGTTACGATGCCGATATTCTAACTGAGTTAGGCAAATTGTGGTGGGCTTATACTGAAATTTAAATTGATTTAAAATTTATAAACACAAGGCAAAATAATAAATATATAAAATCAGAATTCATAAAAGATTTAAATAATGAAAAGCTTAAAAATGAACCAAAACAAAACTTTTTATTACAAGCAAAGTAAGCTTATCCTCAGTTATAAAACTTTAGAATACAAGAACATTTAAACAAAGATATGCAAAACATATGATAAACAATAATAACTATTTTTTAAAAGTAGTGGTCAACTACATTCTTAATTTTGACAATGAGATATTCCCTTGCTGAAGGAAGGTTAAATGCACCCTTTAAATACAGCGGATAATTGGTTAACGAACATAATCCGTTCCAAGAAAATGTTTGTTATCCGAATTGTTTATTAACCGATCATCAATTTATCATAGGTTTTTATGGGAATTTGATTAATTCGTTCCGGAGACCCAAAAAGTTAGGTTTTATATGGGAATTTGATTAATTCATTCTGGAGACCCAAAAAAATAAATAGGTTTTTATGGGAATTTGATTAATTCGTTCCGGAGACCCAAAAAAACGGGTTTTAATGGGAATTTGATTAATTCGTTCCGGAGACCCAAAAAAACAAATATAAATAAACATATAGTAAGAAATTATATAGTTTTTTATGTAATAATAATATATACATACACAGTCTTGGCATTTTCATTATTGTAATAACAATAATATATACATACATAATCATGCATTTTCATCTATTATGTTTTTTTTCCGATAAAGAATCTGTCCAATATCGATTGCTTTTCTCTCTCCTTAAGAATTTTTCGAAAGTGATTAATAGCATCTTTGTGGTAGAGATCTCCAAGCTTGTTAACCTTAACCTGGTATGGGTGCCATTCTAACACCAAAAAATTGTAAAATCTCTAACCTTCTTTAATAAATCTTTGATTTGTTTTACGTTGTCCCCGAGTTCATTTTAATCGGGAAGACTACTTTTCTTCCATATCCTTACTCATAAGTCCACAAGCACGCAAGGCCTAAGTCTGTCATTCTGTTAGGTTAGTTAAGCTGAACTATCCTCATGAAATATTTTTATCTGGCTGCCGCCATCATCACAGGCTGCCGAACACCCAATCTTCCAACCAGAAGATTGAAGGATGGATTTCAATGACCTTCTTTAATAAATCTTTGATTTGTTTTACGTTGTCCCCGAGTTCATTTTAATCGGGAAGACTACTTTTCTTCCATATCCTTACTCATAAGTCCACAAGCACGCAAGGCCTAAGTCTGTCATTCTGTTAGGTTAGTTAAGCTGAACTATCCTCATGAAATATTTTTATCTGGCCACCGCCATCATCACAGGCTGCCGAACACCCAATCTTCCAACCGGAAGATTGAAGGATGGATTTCAATGGTTTAGACCCAGATCCCTCCTAAAATCCAGAATGGTAAGCCACAACTTTACCATGCAGCCATCCGGCCAGTCAGTCTATGGGTCCCATAGTTTGTTCTGTGAAGTGTTCGTTAACCGAACATAAAAATTTTTCAAAAGAGTGTTCGTTATCTGAACTATTCGTTAACCAATCACCCATTGTATATAACATTTTTACAATGTGTTTCTTATGATGCTTGTGTTTGCATTTCAATGTTTTGGAAAATGAGTTTTCTTACATAGTTGACAGTTTATAAAGGATGACTATAACAATAAATATAAGGTAAATATGTGAACAAAGAAAATATTACCAAGAAAGATGGAAATAATAGAAATATCTTATTTATCAAAACTGTACTATAACATACTATGTTTAATAAAATCAAACATGATTTACAAAAAGAAATATAATGTAATAGTGCCAATTAAATGGAGAACAAGTCAGAGTATACAGGAATCCCTTGATTAGTGAGGGGGAAAAAATTTGAGACTATCCCTTGATATATATGGTACCAAATTTGATTAGTGCACTTCAACAACTGCAAATTTTTTTATTTGCAAACCCTCTCAAGCATTGGCAACTGAATCTCAGGGATTGTAGTCTACATGATTAGAGCACTGCAATAAATTTATTTTTTTATTTCTGTTAATATTAGACTTTCATCATCTAATTGTTATATTTTGAATTCATTCGTAATTTAATTTAGCGTGAATGGTAACTATCTAATAATAACCAATAAAATATTATATAGCCAGCCTTGCCTTCAGTCCTCTCCTGTACTTGATGTCTACGAACGTGCAGTTTTTACAAAATTTTAACTCTTACTATAAATTATTAAATACCTATACATATTCCTCAGTGATTTAAAGTATATGTAAATGCAATATAGATACTAGAGAGAGAGAGGAGAAAAATATTGTACATGTTTATAATTTTGATATTTTCCAGGATTCATTATAATTAGTGCGGTTTTGATATATGTAGTGTATTGCGAGGATTTATTAATTGCAGTAATCAAGGGATTCCTGTACAAGATCTCAATATATAACATTGGAATATATATTTACATGTAATATATAGGAATCATTAGAAAACAACTGATTGAAAGAATTTGGCAGCATAAACATGACATTGCAACAATAAAAAATAATATTACATTTTGTAACATTAATTGGAATAACTCCAATGTACTAAAGAATTCATCATATAAGGATTATAGAGGTAGTCGTCGACTTAGAATTGCCAGATTTCATCAGCATCATATGATTGCTCAATGCAGTTCAATGGATTAGAGTCCTTGATCCAATAATAGAATATACAGAAAGCGTCCAATTTTTGTATTTTTGCATTCTTTATGTTTATTAAGATAATGTACAGAGTTTTTGTAAACACTAGAAGTAGGAAATCTAAATTTGGGGCATTTTTAACTTCTGACCGTTTCAATTTATACAATGGCAGGAGCCAAAGTCAAACTATCAGTATACAAGAAAAATGGCACACATACCAAGAAAACATAATATTATTATTAATTTAAAGATGCATGTTATTATTATCTTCTTTCATTGGAAATATTTCATTGGCCAAATTAAGAAAGAATATGGTTGATCACTTCTTTTAAAATATAATTATAAAAAACAATACATAAAAAATCTTCCACTTACAAATTAGAAATATATTTAAATGACGAGCTCTGTGTTCAAAGTGGAAAATGCTTTATTACTATTTCCTGAAGTAATTTCAACTTGATAAAGTCATCCTCAGCATTCAGTGGAAAATGCTGAAGATGACTTTTGACTTGATAAAGTACTTCAGTTAAATAGTAATAAAGCATTTTCCACTTTGAACCTAGAGCTCGTCATTTAAGTATATTTCTATTATGAAAAACATTAATACAATACAATGTAATTGTATATAACTTCAAGTGTTAAGGCAATTTTGATTTTAAATTTAAAAATAATGATTATTGTATTCTAGTTTTAGTCATTGCACTGAAGATGGCTAAACATGCCTGAAAGTACTCTGTTAAGTTAACTTTTAAAGCTTGTTGTTATTATTTAAAATGATAACTTACATTTTCCACATTCATTCTCTTGTATTCTATGGAATATGAGACTATAACCCCATTGGGATCTTTCGGCTCTTCCCATCTAACATAAATATTTCCATATGTGGCATTATCTGTTTTCACCTGAATAGTATTGTGGTCAATGTCATCTGCTCCTCCTTAAATCAAAAAGAAACTTTTTACGTAAAATTTAAAAAAATTTCAGTTTGTATTTTTGAAAAATTTTTTCTACTGACCTAACTTCAGTGTTCTCACAGATGTAAGGGCTTTTGAACTGCAAAGTGGTCTGAAACGTGGTTTTGGACCCTCATCTTGGCAAGCTATAATCTGAATAATAATGTAATTTTTAGTACAAGTATGACAGTCTTATTTTCACTAATTATATACAAAAATTTACAACTATAATACCTCTATGGTGTATTCCGTGAAGTGATGTAGACCATTGACTATAAGATAAGTATTGCGATGTACAATTTTGCGAAATTTGTCTGGAATGTCACTAGAAGGATAACTTTCGGCACTGATATTTCCATTTCTTCTGCTGTCTTCATTTGGTTTTGTTGAACCAGCAAGAAAATGATTTTTGTTGGATGTTGTGTATTCACTTCCACGAAGTGATCGTCTTTCTCGAGATTTCTCTTTAACCAAATTAGGACTAAATAAAGAAAAATTTATTATTTCCATAAAGAAACATATAATATTTATTTTGTAAATAATTAATCTTACTTTTTTTTATATAAAGTGTTTTGGAGAAAATCTTCAAAATGGATTTGAAACTCAACATCTTCGTGTTCATCAGACAGAGAAGGACGAGATTTACTACAGGGACAGCATTTCTCGGAATCTTTCTCGCCATCTATTTTTTCGTCGTTATTACCAATCCATGCTTCTTTATTGTGGCTTTCATCCTCTTCAAATGTTTTTTTCTTCAGATCTAAATATGTTATTGCTGTTGGTAACAGATTATCAATCATTATTATTTCATTCAATCTGATTAATAATATTAATTATAATTATTGTATAAATAAAAATAAATCTTACGTTCCAAACAGTAGTTACGTTGATTGATGAACATTTGTGATTCTGCAACTCTGTTTCCCTCTACTATGTAATGTGTGACATTTCCGTTTGGATTTTTAGGTGGTTTCCATTTAATGATAATTTGATTATGCCCATTAGAATGAGCTTCCGGGGCAACTGGTAACATGGGAGCTAAAAGACAAGTTTTAAAAATTAAAAATTATTTTGATTATCGAATTATGTTTAAAGTGCACAGTAATTTTTGAAAAGCAATAAATATTAGCTTACTATCTGGATCAGTCATAAAGTATATGATCTGACTGTGAGCTCCTTTTTGACCAGAAGTTGTTGTATAGGTTCTGAGATACATAGCATATTGTGTGAATGGCTTGAGACCAGTAAGAAGATGACTGACACTTCTGTTATTTTGAGGAGCTTCAATATCAGCAGTTTTCCATCTAACACAGAAAAAAAAAAAAACTAATTAATATACAGATAAATGTCCAGATTATATTAAAAAATTAGACGTAACTCACATATTTGATCCACAAGCATCGTGACCATCAAACATAGATACATTCATTGTTGGTCTAAAGGAGGGAAAGATGCAAAAAATTATAATAAAACTGAATAAGTGATAAGTTTGGAATTTATTAAAATCCTTCTTACGCTTCTCGATAATAAATGACGTAACCTAAGAGGGATCTGGGATCCGACAGAAACCTTCGAAAGTTTATCCACTCAAATATAGCACTACTACTAGTTGTTCCGATTATTGTTATATTCATTTCCGATAGATCACCTAAAATAAAAGCAAATTATTTCACAGGCTAACGTACAAATTATTAACTATAATTTATTATACTTACAAGCTACTCTGTCTCCATTAGAACTGGATGATACATCCCTATCATCCCAATCCATTCTTACTTCTGCATATTTTTTCAATTCATTGATTTTGCTCAAACAGAGTTTGGAGTTAAAGTGAAAGAATATTTTTCCATTTAGGATTCTTAACGTTTTAGGTTTATTTTTCCAATCCCAAAGTTCCTTTAAGTTTTCATTCTCCAAAACCAGAAACGAATAACTGTTTGAATTAAAATTAACACGTGCCTTCTTTATAAATTATATAACAACAACATAAAAGTCAATTATAATTTAGCAAAATTAGTTTACTCTTTAATTTCCAAATTTTCTCCTCGTATAATTTCTAAATTCTTCAAGAAATTAAGAGATACAAGTGGAAATGAACGAGCGATTTTCAAGAAACCTGTGATCTCCTGGATATCTTTCAGATTTTCTTCCAGCTCAGCAGTTATGTTTGCTGTGAATGAAAATTCAAAATTTTAATTCGAAAACTTTATTTTCGCAAAATTCTTAAAAAATTTTAATTACATCCTCCTTGGATTTGAATCTCTAAAGATCCGTTGATATGTGTGCAGCCTCTAAGCCTCTGTGCAGATGCAGCATTAGTCAATATACCTCCAGGACATACTGAAATTTAAAAAATTCAATTGATATTTTTAACTTTATTTTGAAATTTCTGTTTTTTAACATTTATTATTATTAATAAATTAACCTTTTGGACACTGGCCTAAACACTTCACACAATAATGTTTATCTGTTTCATGTTCGTTATAACCTTTAGGGCAGTCTGGTAAGCATTCCCCATTGACTGGTTTCCAATATACCTTCTCTTCGGTGTTTGAGTTAAATAGATTATCTTTGGGCATCTTCCTGCATTCTCCTTCAGTTACGCATCTCCTGTCCATATACTGAAAGTCAAAAAATGTTTGTTAAAAACGTAAATCAGTTTCGATTTGTTTATATCATCCATCCCGAGGTAGCTACCTTGAAAGTATTGAAAGGGCAGTCCTTCCTGCATCTTCCCCAATAAAGAACATGCTTACAAACAGTGCAATTCGTTGGCTCTGTTCCACTGCATCCTCCTAGACATTCATGATGACAGCATTGAGTGAGATTAGTTTGCATACATGTTAAATTTTTATTTTCACATTCCTGAGCACAAACTGAAAACATTAAAACAAAATTAATTGTGCATAAAACTAGTTTAATATTTTAATTAGAAAAGTTTAAGCAACTTACTTTTCTGGGAATGTTGAGAGTTCCAACAATGGTCTGTTTGATCAGTGTTGGCATTGTCAACTCCCGACTGGTAAGCTCCTGCCAAGGAACATTTATGGGAACACTTTTTGTCTTGGTTGGACTTGAAAAAGTGATTTCCTGCTCCAGCCTTAGCTATACTGTCCCAGTCTATCGTATCAACGTAGCACAAGCTGGGATTCTTCTCTATTCTGACAGAACCTCTCACAATGTTAGTCAGACTCTTTAAGCCTATTTCCTTTAGTTGAAACATTTCAAATATCACCAAGGCATAGTTGTGAAACAGTACGTATCCGCGGATGACCGCCAGATTAGGGAAAAGCTTGTCCAGAGAACGTAAACCAAATGCTCGGTACAAAAGTAAATAACCAGTCACTTCTCTCAACTTAGGAAAGGAAAGATTTTCATAGTCTTTTTCATCACTGTTGTCTAACAACAGAATCTGTAGATATCCTTCCACCACTGTACAGTTTTCTAATTTTCTGAAATGGGCCACAGTGTTCCTGATATCAATGCTATTGCATACTGAAAATAAAAAGTTTTTGATTATCATTAGTTTCAGTTATTAAATTTTAATTGACTATCAAATATTTATAATCTAATTTATTTTTTTTATTTTGATAGTATCAGTTATTATTATATTGTTATTAAAAAATAAATCAATCTTTGAAATTATTTAATAATCAATATTTCATTTTTTTATTAAAGTTAGAAACTAAATTTAATAATTATTGCCATTTTTTAATGTTCTGTTGTTCATGCAAGAATAAAAATACCGTAAGCACTGTAATCTTAGTAATATTGTTTTTTATGAAATAGTGCCAATACGAATTTGCTTTGCCCGTCTGTGTCGAAATGATGAGGTTTCAACAGCTGCTCAAAATGAGTGCCATCCACGGTGCTTGCAAGCATAGAAACATTGCTGCATGTTTTGGTGCACTCACTCAAAAATTCCCAGTGTGGTCTGGATTGTCGCACTAGTAGCATTAATATGTGCGACCAGTTCCTCTGCTAATATAACTGGAGTGACACAATATATTTCAAAAATCATATATTGCAGAGCATTCTAATTCTAGATTATCTGTCTCTATAAACTGTCTTTAATTACTCAATATATTTAGAATATAAAAATCATTGTTTATTGTATCCTCATTTTTATATTGTATATCATTCTTTGTTATCCAAATGAATGCACCTTAATTCTGACTATGCTAAATGGACTTCATGCGAGATGATGACTGCCGAAAAGATTAAAATGCCGATATCTCTGACTATAGGAGTCATCAGAGCGATAGCCTTGTGCAAGTTGGATATGAAACAAAAATCCCCATGTCCAAAATTCACTGGGAATCAACCAAACAAAATTCGTGGAGTGGTTTGTCCCGTTGGTTTGTTGTTAATATATGATTATTCACTGGGAATGAAAATGCAATATTTTCACATCCTTGGTGTTAATTAATTAATGATTATTTGCAATTTTTAGATTATAAATAAAGATATACCCAATTTATATAAAATTATTGTTAAATTTCTCCCTTATTAACTGATCACTTTTTGCATAATTTTTCCAAAAATATTTAAATATTCCAATGTTAAGAACAAGAGCTTGACAGAGGTGAGAAAAAGGCAGTGGCAATCATTTCCTGTTTTATATAATACGAAGGGGCCACAAAGTTCTTACCCCCATTATGTATGTGTGCTGTATATAGATTTGCATTTTTGGCAAAACTAGAACGAGCAAGGTGTTGGGGCCCCTAAAATAATAATAATCATCTCTGAAATTCAAATCAGCTATGTCTAATTTTAAAGGCTCCTTTAACTTATAAGGAACCTTTAAAATTTTACTTTCTATCTAGCACTGTTTATAAAAACCCATTTTTTCTTATTAAAAGTTGAAAACAGATTGATAGTTTTGGGGCCCCTAGAATCATGGGGCTCTAGGATGTGGCCTAGTCTGCTTACAAGTAAATCCGGCACTGGCTGTATATTTTGTAATTGTAAATAATGATATGTGTATTAGTAAGACAGTAACCTGCCTTTTTTTGTTTTTAATGGTCTTGTTTAACTGGCATTAAAAGTGTGATAGTAGAAGTGTCATGCTGGATAAAATTTAATTGCAAGCTACGATACAGTTCCTGTATCTTCAAAACTGCATAAAAAATCCACAAAGAGATGTCAGCAGTATATGGTGAGAAATGATGAGACTGAAACAAGGGAAACAGCAATTTAAATATAGTTGCACTAGCCTATAGGATGACAATCCAAGAGAAGGCTGTCCATCTTGGGTCATGGTGTTTGTTCAGAAGCAGATAAAAAATTATTGAACAATTTTATAATTTATCTTAAATTTTTTGTCTATGGGCCCCAATTTAAATATAGTTGCACTAGCCTATAGGATGACAATCCAAGAGAAGGCTGTCCATCTCTTGGGTCATGGTGTTTGTTCAGAAGCAGATAAATTATAAAATTGTTCAATAATTTTTTATCTTAAATTTTTTGTCTATGGGCCTCAAAGATCTTAGTCCAACCCTATTTGCTCTCATGATAAAAGTTAAAATCCTTATAAGTGACCATACTGTAACCGCATTCATATGAAACTGTTTCAGAAACATTTTAAGTGTATTTTATAGCTGCTTATATTGGATGTAATATTACTATTTTGCATAATCAACGTAATTTTAATTATACCAATTTACTGCTCCCAAAGTGCAAAAATTTAAATAAAAATGATTGTTTGCAAAGGTTTGGCAATGTGCCAAAACAAATAAAACCATTTTTAAGTCTACTGAACAGATCACCAGAAAAACCATTAAAATATGAATTTGGCCGATGGCCGTGTGCTAAACATCAATCTCAGAAACCACTTTTTTTCCAGGATTCCCGATTTTCCAGGAGAGACGAGAGTCAGCCTATTGAAATTCCATCCTTCAATCTATTGGTGGATCCCACTAAGGATGCTCCTGATCTCATAGTAGATTTGGGAATGACCACCATAATATCCTGTGTTAAATTTAGCAGTATAATTGAATTAAACAATCAATTCAAAAGTTTATTACAGTTGTGACATTGAATAATATGGTGAAATATTTAATGATAGACTACTGTATAGTTTAGATATTGAAGAACATTTATTTAAACATGTTATAGTGATTATATGAATTTTTTTACTTTTGATTTAAAAACTGAAATACTGCTCGATTAGTTCATTTAAATTGGGTGCATTAGGTGCATAAATTTCTTGCGTAATTAATGTTCCGACCATTTATTTAATAGAATAAATAAATAGTTCTTCCTTTTTTTGCAAAGATTTTAAATTCTCTACTTAGAAGTGCATCAGAAAATCCGTATTTTTCTTAATATTGTATAATGCCACATTTTCAATATTTCATAATTGATTGGCGATTGGTTAATTCAAATATTCCGCCAGACCTTACATGAGATATTACGGCGACCATTTTCTAATCTATTACAAGATCAATGGCACTTTTGATGAATCTGCCAAAAGATTAAAGGATGTGTCTCAACAGGTCGAGCCTGGATCCTTCCTGAAAAAACCAGAATAGAACACGGTCTTTTAGATGGAAGTATATAGCACACGGTCAGTCGGCTGTCTCATATTTTAATGCTGTTTTTCTGTCGATCTGTTCAGCAAACAGACTTAAAAATGGTTTCATTCGTTCTGTCACATCGCAAACTTTTTGTGAACAATCCTTTTTATTTAAATTTGTGTACCTAGCAGCACGAAATAGGCATAATCTAAAGATTACATTAATTTTCCTATTGTGCATTGTGACACCCGTTATAATGAAATAACGTTTCGGTCTGTATATCTGTTAGTCCGCCACAAATCTTGTGTGGTGATCACATTACAAGATGTCCAAGTACTCGTATATTTTTGATAAAGAATCGTCTAAAATTTAATGTTTTGCTCGCGATATTTTGCGTATAGACTGTCGCACTACAAGATGGCAGCGATTAAAGTTGATAAAATTCGATATGTTGAAACTGTTACACGTGAGAAATGTATCATCCGAAAGGAATTTTTGTAAAAAAAAAAAATGGCGATGGCCTTAATTACCATCGGTAAGTTATACAAATATTTTTTTTAATTATATAATTTTAGAAAATTATTTCTTGCTGATTACAGCCGCAAGGGGGAAAAGAAAAAAAAATTATTGGTTTGTATACAACTGAAAAACGGCAATATTTGATTATTCGATTCCGAATCACATAATTTTCTTCCCCGCAGAGATAGGTAATGACTTTTTTTTTTTTTGGAGGTCCATTATAAAATAAATAACCGTTTAACACACAAAACCAATGCCACATGTTTTTGTCATTGATGAACTACCAACCACAACGTGACCTACTTCCTGCAACTTGCTCTACATCTTGGCATATGTAGAAAATTTTTAACATAATTTTTAAAAATTCAATCAATCATACGAATCAGATAAATTTATGGAACGACGTAAAAAAAAAACCTGTTTAAAATTCATCAATTCGAATATTTTGAAAATAAAAATGCAAAAATAGAAGCGGCCATTTTGTTGTTTCTACGACGACACATTTCGAACGGACGCTACACGTGCGCGCCACGTGTCATCGTTCGTTCGACACCTGCCGGCAAAAAAAAAAAAAAAATAAAGAGACGACAATGAATGCATATTTATTATTTTCGAAGCAGAATTACACGAAAAATCCATCGCTTTGTTTCTAAAATTATTTAGAGTTATAAAAGAATAAATAACGGGCCATTATTAATACTTTTATCGTTCCCCAGATGGCGTTTAAATATTCTTGAACAGGATATATATATATATAAATACAGTATATATATTTATAAATAATAAACAAACCGTCTGCCGCCACTGGGAAATCTTGTTTATGAGGTGGCCGCGAGGGGGACCAAAACAGCTAGACTAGGATATGTAGTGCGTCCAGAATTACGAGATTTTTACTGTCTGCCAGGGGGTCAATCACCTTCAGCTGGAGCAAAACAAACCTAACAGGATGTGCAGACGGCGTGCAAAAGAAAATTCTTGCCAACTTCGCCGCCTTTAAAACGGGTAAATGACCATAAAACACGTCTGTAAACAACAGCGCAGGTACCGCCTATACCGAGGAAATTAAAATGTCCGAATGCTGTATGAGAAAAAACAAAATCGTCTTTAATTAAAAAACTGCACGTTACAACGGGGGAAAAAGCTTGAAAATTATCAAATATCTCAAATACGTTTAAAGAGCAGAAATTATGACCGACCTTCAACGCGTATTTAAAAAGTCAGCGTATCGTTTCAATGCGTTTTTAGATCTAATTATGTTTGCACACAAAAGGCACCGCGGGGAAACCCCATTACTAACCTTAAGGCCCAACCTGCGATTATATTCGGCCATAGGGGTGTGGTCAGCAAACTGGAAACTTTTTTCTGCGCTCAAATTGTATACGTACCGCACCGCGCGTCTTAATTGTCAGTTTTATTGTTCTTCAGCGCCGGTTATTGCGTTGATTCCGCGACATAACGCGCGCTTCCGCCTTCGGCAATCACGTCGCCACGTGCGATATTCAGGTCGACAATCTCATAATTGTCGTTTCCCACTCCTTTGACGTCACGGTGACGCAAGTAAATGCAAAAAAATAATAATAATTGAACCGCTCCCCAGTTACGAAGGGTTATTTTTTTTTTTTTTTTTTTTCAGGCCCACGCAAAATCCCTCGGGGTTCGCGCCACACCTTTGATAATTCAGTTTTCGAGACTTAACGGTTAAAACGAACACCCACAACGTTAAATCGTAAAAAAAAAAAAAAAAACGCTACTTTTAAATTTAATATCGAAATTTCGAGCAATCGCTTCGCTCTCTAAACGCGCGCGCTCGCGCGTGCGATTTGCGACGATCGAGGAAGAAATGTGCGCCCTTTGGATTTTTGTTTACTTTCGATTTGATACGAAACCAAACAACATTAAAAAATGTATAATCATAAACACACAGTAACAGCGCTCTGTTATGACGTAAACTATTCCGATGACAAGTTGTTTGGTCCAGACACGGCGATGCGACAGATAATAGATCTCTAAACGAGATTTATACGAGCATGCGGCGCGTCATCACCAGACAGCGGAATTTGGGCCGATTCCGGCTAAACGAATGTCGTGGGCCTTTCCGAGAAATTTAATAATGGATAACTTCTGGCGCCATTACTGGTTTAATAACGTGCAAAGTCTCTTTCTCGTCTGTGTGCGCGATACGAAAAGCGCGACTTTTACATCCGTATCGGCCGCACGATAAATAAATAAAATAAATAAGTAAAAACACTCGTTAAACTAAACGATCGGAAAGGAGCGTATATTCTGTCTCGGCGGAAAAAAAATGGTTTCTTTAATTCATCGGTCTGTTTTTTCAGTACATCTGTAAACACGACAGATGAAGTACTGCACTGAAAAAACATCAACTGTCGTGTTTGTCTTCCCGACGAACAAATATAATTATAACACAAGAAAAAACACCGCAGGTATCGAACTCAAACCTTGCTAACTTCGAATTTATGCTAATGTAAATTCCTCTTTTTTCAAATAGAGAAACAAATAACGAATCACTCGAAACTGCGACTGAACAACAAACAACGCGTTTTTATACAAATTAAAGTGTTTTTTTCCACCCCCTTCTTCCGGTACGCTTTGTAAATACGCTTAAAGCGAGAGAGAGGGGAAAGTTGTTTTTCTAACATGGAAGAAAGAGAGAACAAACATCTCCAAAATATAAATAAATAGAAAAAAAAAGCCGCTAGCAAACAATACTCCCATCGAGTATTGTTTGCTAGCGACGTAAAAATTTTAAAAATTTAGAAAGCAGTTTTGATTAATAATATCGAAAAGTGCATTATATATATATAAACGTTCTGTTCGAACAGTTTTTGAGGATACGACAGACTAACAGCTTAATTTTATTATTTATAAATCGAATAATGTAAAAAAAAACGATTTCACCTTTAAGCAGAAAGGATAAACAATCGCAAGAGGTGCATCACTTTCATGTTTTCTACTTTCTAACAGCGTAAAAAAAAGTTTTTTTGGCAAGTAGCACGCATCTTATCGCACCTCTTTTTAAAAAATTCTAGAGAAAAACTTCGTCGTCGAGAGACCATAGATCGACCGAAATTTATTTATTTATTTATTCATTCTTTTCTTTTTGTGTTCGTATGAATCGATGCTTGTTTAAAGCGCCATTTTTCCCCGTTCTGTATATTGACCAGTAAAATAAAATTTGTTTATTGATTCGAGTTGAGAGAATAAACAACTGCATTGAATTTTATTAATTTTCTTTTTTTTTACATACAAGAGCGAGAGACCGAAAATTTTAATAATGCAATTAACAAAAATAGAGATTTAAAAGGAAGATTATGTAAATGTAGGAAATCAAGGATCCTATATACAGTGTAAAGGTGATTTTTTTTTTGAGAAATGGGAATATTTATGAGCATGCTCGATGGTCCCTGAAATCCCTATATAATAGACGAGTGTTTGCTTTCACGTGTATCAAGCCAATCTAAAAGAATCCCCCTAGTTTGATTCGAAGCGAGACTTCATTAATACAAATTCTATTTTTAGAAAGATTCCGTTCATCCAGGCCTCCTTATACACGAAATTCCCCCTTAGACGGAGTTTGATGTTAACTGTAAACACCCCCGAGACGTTTCAGTTAGACGAAGAGGTTTATAAGGGGGTTTCGTCTAAAGCGGGTTAATAGAAACCGACGACTGATCTAAGGCTAGACGAGGAACTTGGTGGCGATTAAAACAATTTTTACTCGATTACAGGACTCGGTTTTACTAATAGAGAATTTTTAAAGCGTTAGACGAAGAGGTTTATAAGGGGGTTTCGTCTAAAGCGGGTTAATAGAAACCGACGACTCATCTAAGGCTAGACGAGGAACTTGGTGGCGATTAAAACAATTTTTACTAGATTATAGGACTCGGTTTTACTAATAGAGAATTTTTAAAGCGAAAAAAAAAAGACTTCATTCTCCATGGCGACTGGCATCAACTATAATGCCGTAGATTGTTTCCTATTGGTATAAGAAAAACAACCCACCGCCGCCGCTCTTTTAACTGATAGGGTCGTCTTTTGATGACGTGTGAACTGACGAGACGCAATTGCAAATAGTAAACAACACCAGACGAGTCGATTGAAGCAATTTGGGGAAGTGAACGTGAAAGTGTGAGAAAGAGGAAACACACACTCTCTCTTACATCAGACATATCTAGACACGGTTATATATAAATTATCCTTACGAAAATATAGTTTTGCGTGTATAATTGAAAACGCCGCGATAGTTTCGAACTTTCAGAATGAACGCGCTTTTCGGAATGGCATTCTGGGCTTTTGTGTTTGGTGATGTACCAACGTCGCGTCATTCAAACTGTAATGTCACACACAGCCGGGCCACACCCTGTCTGCGTCAGGAATGCGAAACTGGGTCTCCGTGTCTTTCGGACTGTTTCTATTGTTTTTTTTTCCTTCCCCCTTTCCTTTTCCCGTGCGTGCGTGCGTACATCTTCCCAACACAAACTGCGTAGATATCGGTTTGTAATCGACTTAAAAAAAAAAAAATACTAATAACAAACCCAACGATTTGTTTTTTTTTCCTTCCCCCTTTCCTTTTCCCGTGCGTGCGTGCGTACATCTTCCCAACGCAAACTGCGTAGATATCGGTTTGTAATCGACTTAAAAAAAAATACTAATAACAAACCCAACGACCCCTGGCAACGGTTTAACCATCTGGTAACATCCCGTTTAATTTAAATTAAAAAAAAATAAAATTTTCGAAAATTAACGGGATAATGTAATTAGTTCGGAGAACGAGCACCAGCCGGCGCCCCGACTTGTTTACAGTTTTCCACACTCCGTAGGCCGTCACGTGACGGTAGGCACGATAGGGAATCCGCGCATGCGTTCTTTCCGGTAAAGTATCCGAAATCGCATTAAATCATTAAATAATTTTTTTTTTAATGCGAAACTTATTTAAAGAACTAAAATTCCTTTCTATTAAAAAATAAAAAAAAAACTCGATTTTTGCCAAATTACGTTGTTAGTGGCGAAGGTAATCAGAAGCTCGTATGGAAAAATCGAACGGTTCCTTCCTTGTTGCCTCAACCTTAAATACTGCGCTTGCTTGGAATGTTAGCTGGTAAACAACTCTGGTAAACAAACAAAAAAAAAAAGAGGAAGAAAAAGGACGAGATGTCGCTCCTTGTCGATAGGAAAGGGACAAAGTGCAGAGAACTGCACCGGCGCCGTGAACAGAACAGCAGAGCGTCAGAAAGTAGGTCAGTGGGGTTCCAGAAATACTTGTTCCTCCGTGTTTACGGGTTTTGATTAGGCTTCGTGTCACTCTTATCCAAACTCTGTAGCCAGATACCGCGCACACTATTCTTTTGTCCCCCCCAAACTATTCTTAAATGGTACTCGAAATGCCATTTTTAAATTAATTACGTCATTAAAAATATATTATAGAAACGCTGCTGCTGCTGCTGCCGCCTGATAAGTCGTCATAAACACGTGCACGTCTGTCATTGGTTATTATTTTTAAAAATATAAAATTCTATAACCAATAGTTTTTGAAATTATTTTTTTAAAAAGTTTCCCTTTCGATTGATTGACACTTTAGTGATGCGAGCCTCCTACCGGTTAGAAACGTTAACGATCGCAGTTCAAAATAATAATAATAATAAAATAAATCAAAATGTGATACGGACCAAAGCAATTAATCGACGATACGTTACTTAATTAAAGTCAAACACTTGTGATTTCTATTGGAGAATAACAATCGACCAAGTACTTTGATTAGATAAGAATGTTTATATCGGAACATCGAGCGTTAATGAACAAGATTCCTTTTCTTTATCGCCGATTCCGAACTGGTGGTGCGAGTACCTTAATGGTACGCAAGGTCGTCGCGATGACCCCAGAAGAAATACAGCACAATCGATCGATCATGAACCAGATTCCCAGACGGCATTTACTACCAGAGCCTCAAAATTTAGGGTATGAAAATCTACCGCATGCCACGCTCGATGAAAGGAATTCGGTATAAATAATGCGAATATAAGCAAATTTGCGGCCAAATCGTATCGAATTTATAGAGAGTAAAGGGGCTGAAGAGGTTTCTTATGCGCTATTTTCGTTTTGTCATCTCCAAACTACAAAATATACTGAAATATCTAATCGTGATTAAAGTCCGTCGGTTACGAAATCGTTCTCCTTGATCGCTCTAGGATTTTCCCTGTTCAGCTAATAGGCGACGTAATACGGCGAAAAGGGAGTGAACGGAGTAATCGATCTTTAAAGAATGAGAATTTGTTTATAACGAATTCTCCCCGGTTAATTCGCATTGTCGACAGTCCATCCTTGACGATGTAATTAACGGGAAAATCCACTAACTGGGAAGGATTAATACTTTGTTATTATTTATCGTATTTAAGAACAGCCTTCAAATTTTTACGAGATTATTATCATCCCCCCTTTTTGCCTTTTGACACTTAACGTGTCAAGCAAGTATTACACCTGTCCACCTTCGGCCATCTCTCTCTCTGGTATGCCAACACGCTACGTATATACAAGAATCGGATGTTATCCATGTGATAGCTTGTACGCGACACGAATAATAAACGCGTATATAGGTCAGTAACCAGTCGGATAATAATCGCTAAAACAACGACGACGACAACAACAACAAAACCTAAAGTTAAAAATCCGAAATCGGACTAGATTTAAAAGGAGCCTTAACCTCGTTTAGATTTTCTTGTGACTGAATTAGGAGGTTTTTTAAAAGTTTTTCACGCCTTCTGATACCGAGACGACGCCCAGTAATTATACCGCAAAGCGTAAACACAACGCTTGTTTTTTTTTTTTTTTTTTTTTTATATATCGCGCCGAAGGTCCCAACGCTTATTTTTTTTTTTTTTTCCTTTTTTATATATCGCGCCGAAGGTCCTTAGTTTCGTAGGATGGCATATAATTATAAAAGCATTAACTGTTCGATTGCATCGGCGTTTCCCTTATGTCGCCATATCGCTGATCGTTTCGTCACCTTGTTTACTTATTGGGGACATCGAAACTGGTGAGGTTCAGATCGATAGAAAGGCACTTCCTTTTTCGTAAAAGAAAACAAAAAAAAAAAAAAAGAGAATAGATGCCATCAATGAATTGGGATAATACAAAATGGGGACTATCATTAACGAGTAATAATAAATTGTACAAACATTATCGTTAAAATTGGCGGAGGCAAAATGAGTACGGTATTGTAATGGTATCTGAAAATTAAGTTTAATATTCGAAAAAAGGAGTTGTCAGCAATGACAACTAAAATTATCAACAAATAAATTATGTTATGGTAAATAAAAGACACCCGACGAAGAAATCAACATCAACGAAAGAGGCCCAATAACAACAAAGAAATTAACATCAACGAAAGCAAACTATCAAAAAAAATAAAATTTCTTTGTTGGTAATAGTCCTAGCATCAACGAAAGCAAACTATCAAAGAAAGAAAGGCCTATTACCAATAAAAAAATTAACATCAACGAAAGCAAACTATCAAAGAAAGAAAGGCCTATTACCAATAAAAAAATTAACATCAACGAAAGCAAACTATCGAAAAAAAATTTCTTTGTTGGTAATAGTCTTTCCTTTTTTTTGATAGTTTGCTTTCGTTGATGTTAATTTCTTTGTTGGTAATAGTCATAGCATCAACGAAAGCAAACTATCAAAAAAAGAAAGGACTGTTACCAACAAAGAAATTAACATCAACGAAAAAAAACTATCAACAAAAGGACAATTATCAATAAAAAATCTTAATAATCAGCAAGAATGGCTTGAGGGTGGAATTTCTTTGTTGGTAATAGTCATAGCATCAACGAAAGCAAACTATCAAAAAAAGAAAGGGCTGTTACCAACAAAGAAATTAACATCAACGAAAAAAAACTATCAATAAAAGGACAATTATCAATAAAAAATCTTAATAATCAGCAAGAAGGGCTTGAGGGTGATCCCTCCTGATCAGAAATGGATTTACTATCAGCTAACGCGGAATCAACAGAAATTGTGTATATCGTTACAAACGTAAAATATTTTTTTTTTTTTATTTTTCTCCTAGAATGTGTCCTTATGGTATCCAAATGTATACGAAAGAGGACATTACAGTTAACTATAGTTTCCTATTCCAGTCGTAAAAGCATAACAGTAGAATTTGGCAAGTTGCCCGAACCAAAGACAAATGTTGTACTGAGTAGCCGTGAAAAGACACGTAAATAAATCATTGGAAACGACGAACTACTGTCTCGCTTCGTCTCTTACCGCATCGCAATTGGAAATCATTTTTTTTTTTAACTGGGCATAAATATATCCAAACGATTTCACTTATTGGTCGAATCGCACCACGTGACGGCTATACAAAAATAAAAAAATGAGGGGGGACGAGTGATCTAGTGCGAATTAAAATAACGCTGTCCGATGTCTGAAACCTTACCGAGTATTTTCGGTATCGAGTAGAAAAAAAAAAGAAAATTATCCACGAAAGATACGAAAATAATCTCGAAGGAATTCGCGCGGCACGTGATTATCGTGCAGTCACGTTGCCAGAGAGCGAAGCAAAAATTGCGGAAGAAACCGCACTTCCTACTGTTACTATTCGCATTAAGTGAGAGGAGGCATCTCAAATCTAGATTAAATAAATATTTAAATAAGGATTAAAAAAAAAAATAGCGACAGTTCTAGTTCTGTAGCAGACAATGGGTCGCGCCGATTTTAGGTCAGAACAAGAGAAACATTCGTATAAAAATAAACAAACAAAAAAAGAAAGGGGGAAAAAACACTCATACACCGTGAGTATCTCAAGCGCGCGGGCTCTATGGGTGTTCATTCACACACAGGAAATGCGCAGAGGGAGTAATCGCTAAGGACGTACATATACGCAATCAGAATGAAAAATAATAACAATAAAAAACACACAGCGACAATTTATAAAACGGTTCGGTTGATTACAAAAACTAAAAGGAAACAGAACAGATAATGAAATTAAATAACACCAGCGTGTAAACATCCGAACGTTACACATCTGGTGTTTTAATTAAAACAAAAATGCCAGTTGTTTGTTGTGTGCGAGGACACACAAGTCGCGTAACACTGTACGTATATCAGTATTTTGTACGATTACGAGACATGGCGGACGTAAATTTAAAACGAATGCCCACCAGTCGCGTACGTCATTCTTTCATAATTAGCGATCGACGTGTCGCGTTTGACGGATAGTAAACAAGAAAAATGACGAGACAAGATTGTAACCAAACTGTAACTATTGGCATTAACGTTGAATTATGTACTAAGACCAAAATTATCTTCGCGCCCTCGCTCAGCGGTAATTTATGATGAGTCACAATTCCCGACACGTAAACAACATGACATTTTCCGAGTGGCTCCAACCAAAATATGTAACGAGCTGTATTACCTCAGTCGCCACGCTCCATTGGACGGGAATGTTTTTGTCGTTCCGCCAATCAGCACGCGAATTTTGAATTTTTAAATATTTATATAAGGACGCGATAGAGTTGTCGGAGCGATAATCATTCCATCTAAAAATTATCGTTAATAACTCAAAATTTCTTGGCATAAACTTCAAAAAGGCTTTTCTAATAATAAAGTTGCGTCGGGAAAGATCTAAATTTGGACGCTATCTGACGTTTTGCTGGCTACTTTTTTTTTGCCAGATGACCCAACTTTTATCCGACGCGAGGTTTGTTTTCGTTGCTGTTTCGAGACGTAAAGTCATTAATAATTCTCATAACGATGATCGCGTGATTCGTACCTGTGTTGTTGTTGTTGGTAATTAAGATAAATAAACGAAACATGATGATAATGATAAATCGATCTCGGCTTAAATGTTTTGTTGTCACATAAAAAGTACAAAAATTCTACACGGATGATGCGACGTTTCGCAAGCGTCGCGACGAATCGGTTCGCGCTGAACAGAAATTTTAAATGATGGTCGTCGAGCGTGCCGTAATTTCACACTAAACCGAACATTATTTTAACGTTATGGGCTGTGCAATCGGGAGAAAACAGTATTAGGACAGCGGTATACGACTGTATACAGTTATAATTAATGTTATCATGCGGATAATATAGAAGACCAATTTTCCTTTAATCTATCTCATAACGAAACCTCTTCTGAGCCCATAATCACTAAAAAAAAAAAATGTTATTGATTGTCTCCAAATCATTTTGATCACCTCAGTGGTCGTTTAACTGCGCTAAACCGAGCAATACTAACAAATTAAGCTCACTTTGACGTCTCTAACGATGCGCTAGGGGATTTCCCGCTCTGCATTCATTAACCAACTTTTATGTTCTTGTTTGTTTTCTCCAAGCGAAGCAAATCTAAATTAAAACAAAAAAAAAAATAAATAATCACTAAAAAAAAAAAATGTTATTGATTGTCTCCAAATCATTTTGATCACCTCAGTGGTCGTTTAACTGCGCTAAACCGAGCAATACTAACAAATTAAGCTCACTTTGACGTCTCTAACGATGCGCTAGGGGATTTCCCGCTCTGCATTCATTAACCAACTTTTATGTTCTTGTTTGTTTTCTCCAAGCGAAGCAAATCTAAATTAAAACAAAAAAAATAATAATAATAATAGAGATGCTCGAAAGTCTCCGATTTCTATGGTTTTTATATAAAAACTGCCAAATGATACAAAATTTAATTAAAAATAAAATAAAATATGGCGCGGAAGGTGTCCAATAAAAATATAACCTAGTGTTCAGTTTAAAATCGGGGCGTTAATCGAAAATTAGGATCAGATAACTGGATCGATTCCTCTGTAAGGAGTAAGCCAAAGATTGTACACACAGGCATGCAAAAAAAAAAGTTGTTACAAAACAGTAATCTGCAGCATGCCCATCTCATGTATCCACCTGTATAATTTCTAAATGACCTATATTTCTGACCTAATTATTTACAATACTAAAAAAGATTTTCCAGTTTATGGTTCGTATTTAAAAAAAGAAAATAGCATAAATCCAGTTTTTTTGCAGCGTGTAACCAAATATCGACTGTGACGCATATTGCAGACATTCAATTCCACTAAAACAAAGCCGAATAAAAGAATGCCGCGTTACTCAAATCGACGCTAAACAAATTTTTTATTTCGGTTTAAAACACCAGGGGGACATTTTTAATTATCAAATTCTTATCGCGGTAACCAATAAGATGCGGACTTTCGGATATTATGACTTTTCTTCTGATGTTAGCAGTAATGCAATGCGCTCTGGTTATATCTCGTCCCTTTGAAGATTATGACGTCAGGCCAGCAGAAACACTTTCTTTCCTCGGTTTCTCTCCAGAGATATAATGAAACACGAAAAGTAACTCTCGCTTTTTCCTCTATCTAGTAAGAGAATCGACGTGTATCGTACCGCTTTTACAAAACAAAATTTCAATCAAATTTCTCAAGCACGACGTCACCCTCTCGAGAGGAAAAAAAAAAGCGAGAGGGGGGAATGGAGGTTGTGCACACGAACAATTTCAGTCGTCGGTCACGGTTCTTAAGCGTGCGTGACTAATATCACGCACGCAACCTTAAATTTAGACTTTAATGCCATGATGAAAACACAACCACATTTTTATAAATTCGATTTATAAGAGCTAGAGGGAAACCGGTGCACGAATCTTGGGACTTACCCGAGTTAACGAAGATAAATTACGAACGTACCAAGATGTATTCGAACAGTGGGCCATTTATAATAAATAAAAAAGAAAAATACATTAAATGATGATGGCAAAACCTCTTCTGTCATACCGTATTACGTAATCAAAACTCCATCTATCTCCAAACGCGGGAAAGTTGTACACCCACAGCAACGAAGGGTCACGACCTGGCACAACCAAGGTCACCATTCCAAGGTCAAGCTAGTCTGGCGGGAATCTCTTGTCCTGCTAGAGGTAAACCTACGTTTCGTAATAGCCATTCTAATTTACCATTTGGGAGCACCTGGACTGTAGAAAGTTAATAAAATATGGCCTTTCTAGAACGATACACCATCCACACGCGCCGAAGTTTCAAAAGTTGAAAGTTACAAATTTCAAACATCAACGATTTATGAGAAATCTGCGCGAGATCAATACTCTCCCCTCCTACAAACTACCAATGCGCTTTGTTTGATGAGTTAAAAAATGCCGCCATGTTGCGGGTAGTTTAATCTTAAATCCGTTTTCGCTGAGGTTCTATACAGGACTTGGTGGACTCCCGGAGCGTTCGATAAAGATCCAATCTTTCTGTGACCATAAAGTGCTTTCGAAACGCGCATTTTCTTCGGCTGATTTGTCTTTTTGATATATTTTCCAGTAGCCAGTCGTCGTACGTCGAAGGTCGTCTTGTTCTCGCTGGCCAAGAGTTTAACAAACTCGTCTAAACAATGTACGGGATGATCACGTGACGGCACGCACCACCTCGGACGTGAATTTAAATTTTCATTCGTTTAGTTCCGTTTCATTCCGTCAGGCGTCCGCGTGTTTAGGAATGCTAATCTTCGCTTACATCGCGGTGACGTCATTTATTGACTCTGCTTACTTAATTCAGATAAATATTCATTTATTCTACATTTTTTTATTTTTTTAATTTTAAAATCCTTATTCCCTTCTCGAATAAACTGTAGTTTTAATTATCTTGATTTGTATTTCTTTTATCTTAACGTTTTCTTTTGTAGCATTCGTTAGTTATTTTTACAAGAGTACAGATTTGTTTGACGAGACTACATAAAAGAATAGTTGTTGTTTCTCTGCTTACACCTTTTCTCTCGCTTTGCATCGAAATTTCTTTTTTTTTTTTTTTTACTTTTTGAAATCGACTAATAAGAAAATTTCGAGAAAGCGATTTAAACGAACGGTTTGGTTTATACTTTGCGCCGGCTCTAAACCAGTTAAAAACGGTTAAAATAAACCGTAGGAAAACGTATAATTTCTACGTTCTCGTACAACGTAATATTTTTTAATCTCGAATAAAAAAAAAAACGTGTTTACCATTTTCCGAGCAAATAGAATATCGTTTGACTCAGCTTGAAACCATCTTTCATTGCACAAAAGCAGATAGTGCAAACCATATTTAGAAACCTAACTAAATATTGACTCGCCACATCCAGTGAAATGCATCGCGTTTCAAGTACTGGATACTTCGGAAGAGCAGAAAAATATATATATATCTAATGTATCTTATTCTCTTTCTACAGCCCTTTTAAGCTGATTCTTAAACAATTTTTTTAATATAAAAAAAAAAAAAATTTTTTACACCTTTCCGCTCGGTAGAGGGACCGAATTCGTAAAAAGGCCCAGATAACGAAACTGGGACAGGGAATGCCAGACGTCTCGTAGTGCCAGGATTCAATGAGACCATGACCAAATGTTCCCATTATCATGCCGAACGTATGCAATTTCACTCCCTAATTAAGTACTGCTTTCACTCACAGGATATTTAAAAATCGACGTCTGAACAGCCAGACAGACGCTAAAAATCGCGGTAAAAATTAATTAATATCAAAACCGCTAGACAATAAAAAAAAAACACAAACAGAACACCTAAATCTCAGACAGTACTGAAAGCGAACACCGGGATCGCCTGTTGCAACGCTCAAAACAAACATATTAAGTGTGAAAGCAACATTAAGATTTCCAGACACTACAACAACAAAAAAAATGTCGAATAATAAAGTAGCCAGACAACTAAAAAACAAACAGCTACTTAAATCACTAAAAGAACACCAAAATAACTCGTGAAACAATGTTTATATATAATGTTTTTCCTCTGTTGATAAAACACTAGATATTCGAAATAAATTGTTAAATTACAAAAACGAACACAAAGATCTCCAGCCACAGAAAACAAAAAAATAACGCGAAACGAGCGCACAAATCGCGACAGGAACACCTAAATTTACCAGACACTCAAAACGAACACAGGAAAAAAAAAATTCGCCAGACACATGTACACCTACTGTTTGAAAAAGGTAAACCAAAATTCCCACGCGCACGACTATATAATACATATCATCTTAAGCTCCATAATTTATCCTCTGTTCGGTTTTCGTAAACAAACTCTTGGCCAAAACGGCAGGCGAGAAAAAAAAAAGAAGAAAAGAAGAAGAAAACGGATGTTTTTAAAAATGTCATCAAAGCACGGTTCCCATAATTCCTAGCAGTGGATTTTCGACCCAGACCGTCCCGATTACAGAAACACGAGGTCAGGAAACTCCCAGATTTCGTAAACAAGTAATGAATGAACAGAGAAAGGTCGTCGAAAGGAAAAAATAAAGAAAAATAGCTATTACTTCAAGGTCTTTCGCGAATCGGATTTTTCGCTTTAAAATAAAAACAAGCAAACACACACACTCAAGACACAAGAATGAAGATTTAATACCCGAGCATTATAAAAACACAACCTATTTTTGCATTGCGAAAACACAGGTAGAAAATAGTATCATCTAGTGTTAAAAAAGAGCAACTAGGACTGTTGTCGTGGAAAAAATTTTTATTTGGAGGCTGATTATTTAACTTTTTCACTTCTTCGTACCTTGGAAATCTTCCTTTCACCTGTTCTGTAGATATTATACCTGCCAAATTGGATCATATCCAATCTTCCCGACAGATTTCCGGGACTAAAATAAACAACATCCCAGATTTGGAAAGTTGCGATGCAAAACAATGAGTCCATCAACACTCATCCGAAAACTATGGCAAATTTTTTCTTCGATTTTATCTTTAATTCCCACCGAATGCAGCATAGAGACACCAGGAAAATAACCACTGTGTAGGAATAAAAAGAACAAAACGACTCGTCTTTTCTTTGGCGATAATGTTTCATAATCTGTTTTTCCAGTTCTCAACGAAATAACTCGATTCTGGGCCACTCACGTGATTGGGGTCGAAATCCTTGTTTAGAACTGTAACAAAACAATGCGGATAGTACTAAATTAGCGGTCCTCAACCTTTACACTTAATGATCTCTCTAAATTCTTGTGAGACCTCGGCGATTAGGGTCACGTATCGCAGTTCCGCATGGCATTCTAAGCCAGATCAGTACGTCTTTGGGTTCCTTCTTGAAGTGTGACGTATATCATTCAGCAAGAGGACGATCGGATGAGAGTGTACATGGATTTTGTGCTCCCCAACCTTGTTTGAAAGCTCTAAAATTTGAAGAAACAAAAATCCTCCATGAGAATACCATTCCGTGCTTGGAGGATTCTAGACAGCACATATGTATGCTCTGAAATTTGCAGGTCCTTCCGAGGGACATATTCTAAAACAGTCAACAAGAACCGAAAATAATCCCCGCGAGGAAGCTCTAAAACATCAAAAATTGTTAAAGAACCTACATGAAACACGAACCCGTCCCTTTCTTAAACGAAAAAAATGGAAGGAGGAGGAGGAGTATGGGGAAAAAAATTCACATCCTGTCGGATTTCTTCACACTACAAAAGGCAACGACCGCAAAAAAAAAAGTCGGCGGGGGAAAGAAAAATATCCTCAGATTGATTCGTGTTGCACCCCCCCGACAGAAAAACACAAAATGCCAAACGGCAACAAACACTTGGGTTATCGTAAACGAAATCCATTTTTAATACCGGAACTACGAGTCAAAGATCCGTTTCATAACACACTTGCGGTCGACCGAATCAATGGGCAAAAATGCGCGATGCCTTTTATAACCTGTATGTACGAGTACCGGCCTATTATAACAATTTTTTTTTTTGACTGCATAACCAAGGAGCAGCAGCTCCTCTCTATGACTGTTTGAGGTTGTGTTCCCAATATGTCATTTATTATTACTTCCAGGAGAGGGAGTAAGAAGTAAACAACTTCCATTATCCATTTACAAATGGGAGCTTGTTTACTTGTATAAAGCTTACGGAAGAAGACAGCCGAGGGGGGATTTGAAACACGCTACAGAATTAACGATCAATTAAGACCGATTAAGTAATGAAATAATAAAAATTCTGATTGGATGTTCGATACGAAAAAGGCCACACTATTCGGGATGAAAAGGCTTATCGCAGTCGGGATCTGACATCCGAACAACACGAGGATGGAAAAAAAATATCGCTGTTTCAAAATGTGGGTCAGTATTTGTGGGAAACAGAATATTCGATGTGCCAACTAGGTCATTGTTATGTGTTGAAGTAATTTTCTCACGAATTATTGATTATTGATAATTACTAAGGATTATAATAATTGGATCAGAGCATACTGCAATAGCATATTTCACGTGTTAGGTATATAGGGTAGTTACCGAAATCCTCCTAGCGGCTAGAAATGGCAATGAATAATAAATCAGACACGGGAATTTGTATTTCTAGAAATTACCCGCTCATATAAATGAGCGGAAATATAATCTTGTGATTTAATCTTAAAATACTGCATATAACAACGAAATACACCTCCGAACTCGTGTAGTGAATCCAAACATCACTGAGAGAATCAAAAATGGCATCCATTATTACGTTACAGCGCCATCTGAGGACTTTGTTTTTTAGTAGAACTACAATTTCAATTTAATTTTTATTCTTTAATTTGTAAATTATTAAATTTTCGCTACTTTCTAACGATACCATACTTGTAGAAATCGGTACAGTGGTTCGACTGGAAAAGGGACATCCAGTCAGCCAGCCACGTTTGACTATTAATAATATAATGATAATAAACTAACATTTAGATTAGAAACACTACTAGAGTGGTATACGAGTTTAAATAATCTACTGTATAAAAAAACAAACAAGGATGCGTGTTTATTTCTTAAAACATAAACGAGTATTCTCGTATTTGGATTCTAAAAACATAAGAAATTCGTGTTTTAAACACTAAAGAGGAACAAGTAAACGAAATCTACATTTAGTGCAAGAAATGCGTGTTTTTTTCATAATTAACAGATAAGTAAATAATTCAAATCAGGGCCGGCTCAACATACCATCGAGCGGAGTTCCCGCTCAGAGCGCCTCAAAATGCATTTATAGTAATTAAATACCGTAACGAGGCACGGGTATTAAGTTATATGAAATAAATCCTTTCGATTTTTAGGAATTAATATCAAAAATTTATCTTCGACTCAAACTCAAATTTAATGGGCGTCAAAGGGCGCTGGCACATTTTGTGTTTTGTTATTATTATTGTAGAGAGAGAGAATTATTTTTTATATATAATTTAAACTGTGAATGGACTGGGCGGCGCTCACCGTTTAAATCACCATTAAAAAAAAAAAAACTGAAAACTTGAGGGGCGCTACAAAAATTTTCGCTGGGGGAATTTAAACTGTGAATGGACTGGGCGGCGCTCACCGTTTAAATCACCATTAAAAAAAAACTGAAAACTTGAGGGGCGCTACAAAAATTTTCGCTGGGTGCGCCGGTACTGATTTTAAAACTACTAAAATTATTAATTTCTTAATTCGGATTTTATTTAATCTACTTAGTATCTTGGTACTTTTAGCTTTTTTTAAATCTTGATACCAAGAAAGGTACCAATTTTTTCTTACGTTTCGAACAAGAGCGATCATTAAAGTAACAACAAAAACAGCGAAAATTTACGAGAGTTTCGCGATATTAAATTGTTCGGAGTACACTATAATTTTGGAGAAAGACGGATAACTTTCGCTTTCGTCATACTGAATATCATCTCTGCACGATTATGTTATAAAATTCTCGGGGGGAAGAAAAAAAAAAACGAATTTAATCTTACGAAATTCTCAGTCGGTTATTTATTTTAAGCAGCCAGAACCCATAAATAAATCAATGACTTTCAGAATAAATTGAGTGAAATAAAAGGTCAAGTGAAAGCGACGGGATGATGCAATCGTCGCTGCACTAAAGACGATTTTTGACCCAACAGCGTGAGCGGTGCGAAGCGAAGCGACGCGACGGCGGTTGCGAAACTATTACTACAATTTGATATACAGTACGCTACACACATTTATCCTCTATAATATTATGATTAAAAGAAATCGGATCGAAACTTACCGTATTCCTGAGATGATGATGATTCGGCGTGGGTCAAAGGGGTGATGACCATGATGCAGACTATGATGAAACAGAATGAAGTGCGTTCGATGCGAAAGTGAAAACCGAACGTCGAACGTTCGCAGTTTACGAACCTTCCATACATTCCGGACGTACGTATCTCCGAAGATTTCCAAGCTATCAGATGATGCTGGAGATGATTAATAAACTTAAACCAAACTTCATTAGCAGTAGTCCGTCGAACGTTCGCAGTTTACGAACCTTCCATACATTCCGGACGTACGTATCTCCGAAGGTTTCCAAGCTATCAGATGATGCTGGAGATGATTATTAAACTTAAACCAAACTTCATTAGCAGTAATCCATTTTCCATCTGTGTATCGAACCATCCGGCATGTGTTTGCGCGTATGTTGCACCTATTAAAAAAGAAAATAAAAAATGACAAAAGAACGATTAACATTTATAACGGCGGGAATAAATTTCGCAAATCTACTTGAATTGATAATTAAAAACTTATAATTATCGTATTAATTCAAGAGAAATTAATTAATTGTTGTAATTAAAAAGTATAAATAATAATAAAAAAACGTGCTAGTGTTGACCTTACAGGAAAAAATGCGTGTCTCCGCCTCATTAAATGCGTGTTTTCCATTTTAAGATTAACAACAAAAAGGTAAACAACAAAAGGACCGAAACTGTGTCCCTTCTAATAATTTTTTCCTTGTATAAAAGTCAGTTTAAACATTCACAAACATCCAAAACAAGAAACAATCGAATTTAAAAAAGGACCTACTTCCCAAATAGACGCTAATCCTTTGCCAACTTCCAACCGAAATGCTAATTTTAAAGGGCATCCCAGTTTCGAAAACAAAGAGCGGACGGTGCGGACTCGTCGGTAACGTTTTTACTTACCTCCGTTTTTAAGCGGAAAAAACCATCTGCGCCGATAACGTTACACAGGTGTTGCTTAGGAATTGTATACACGCTGCCAGAGGGACAAGGAAAGTGTGGGAAATCTTACCCCTTTCCTTTTCAAAGTCCGATGGTTATTGTTATTAAACCCTTCACTTCCCGCTAAGGGGGGTTTGTAGCAGTTTGGGATGGTTACCTTTCATCTGACATGTTGAAATACGGCTCCAAACGTGGAGAGGGAACGACACAAAAGGCGAGCAATACAATACAACACACACACACACACACACACAAAACCAGGAAGATCTAACCGAATATTCTTGTTATTTATATTTATTTCCATAACACATTCTAAAATACCCATTAAGAGTGCCAAGGAAAATGCACACGTTATTATTTTTATTACGTTCATTAGAAACAGAAAAAAAAATCTTTTCTCGGAAGCGTCCAGGTGTTTACTTTCCTTGTCAACTTTCCCTCGACTCCTCCCTAACTGTTAAAAATAAACAATAATTCCTAAGAAGATTGGTGGGCTCTGTTGGCATAAAGAACGAATCTCGTCAGTTATTTTTCTCTATTGTAACAGCCTGTACGTCCTTGTCCCCTAGTATGACAGTCGTTCAGATATTTTTCGTACATAAAAGTACTTTGGCAAAAACAGGAAATATCTATACACGGTTATATTGACCTTCTAGTGACTGTTTTTGTGCGTCTTTCGAGCCAAAACATTCCAGATCATCAATCAAGTCGGCTAGACCAATTTTACGGATAATTTATAGAGATTTAATTGCAGTTAATTAAGGACAACTCGAGGTTTTTTGGGAGAACATAAGCCACAAAATGCACGCACCAGTTTATGTAAAAAAAAAAAGACTTACGAGAGATGAAGGCCTCGAGTTAGACCTCAAATATCTATACAATAGAGGGGCTCTACCCGTCGTTCCTTGCGATACATCCGGTGCAGTTTTTTTTCTTCGAGAGATCCACATAAAATTAACTTGGGACACACAAAAAAAACTACATTCATGCTTCCTGCTTTTGATATATCTTTCTTTTTTCAGTGCTTTCTACCGAAAAAGCTCACTTTGAACTTTGCTGACATGTCTGCTATATTTAATTTATTCGGTTAAAATTTGCATCGTGTGAAATTTTAATTAAATTCCTCCAGAAAATGTGTGCCACACCAAACTTAAGTTTTTTTTTTGGCAGAATAATCTTTCCCTGAGGGAAAAGGACCGCTAGCGGATTGTTACCATCTGGAACCTTGGATATTGGTCAACTTAACAGAGAGAGAGAACACGTTTCCCGTCTGTTTCTGAGAACAAAACAATAATAATAATAATTCTGCAGCAATAAGGAAACAATAGCATACCACAATAAGAGATTTTTCTCAATCGTATTCGCATAGAGAAGTTAGGTAACGTATTTATTTACTCAGGTCGGTTACACGCTGAACAAACGTTTTAGCAGCTTAGATTTTCGTCCTTTGACCCGTAAACTAGTCGAACTTTGTGCCGTGATTGTTGCGATGAGCCGAAAACAATTTTCCAGCTTTAACTGCACGGCCGACTCAGCGGTCATCGTAACAGATAAAGTCGTCGCGTCGCATCGCGGCCGACTTGGCGGCATTGTAAGGTTCTTGAACTTGTAATCGATTTTATTTAAATTAATTCGGACTGACCATCGATTACTCCGTCCAATCACTAACGCGATACGAAATTTAAATTCCTTCCCGAATGAGTTAAAAAATTTTTAAATCTACAACGCAGAAATTCGCTTGGCGCGCGCGACGCGACGCCTTACATAGCGTGCGAATAATATATATCTATGGTTACTGCGCTCGGAGTTTTCTTAGTTTAGTGTTCATCGTACCCTCTAAAATCGGGGTTACGAACTTTTTGAGAAATAATGCACTGTTAGTCAAGCAAAGTAAAGAATGCGAGAGGAACTCAGTGAACTTTACGCAAACTAGTTTTCTATCTCGACTTATGCAGGGAGAGAGAGAGAGAGAGAGAGAGAAAAAAAGGAAGCAGCAATGCAGAAAAATAAAGAAAACCAATTATCGAGAAAAAAAATAGATGCTCTTAAATCCCTCGTGGAAGTATTTATGCAACATCATTTTCCCGTTCCCCATCTTCCACACTTTACCTGTAATAATAGAGCAAAGAATACGGATTTGCCAATTCGGAATTGTCCGACTGACCTAAATCTTGTGACCTACTCTATGCCAGATGGTCTGACATCATTTCAACGTCGGTCAACTAGATTTCTGTCCTCTACTATTACAGCACGCAATCTTCTGTTTAATGGAACAATAAGTTGGCATCTATGCGCTACCGGACCTTTATCTCACCTCAAACACTTCCTGTAGCATCCTCGTTGCAACGTCAGCGATCTATCTTAGATCAATTTAAATAATAATAATAAAGAAGACGCATCATTCAAATTGCAGACTGGCAACAGAAAGATGTTCACTATAAACATATACGCAAAATCTGTGCAAACTCTCTAAACTCGGCATAGAATCAGGTGAAAAAACTTGAGGGAAGAACGTTTTCGCCAACTATCGCGTCATTTTGCAATTTTTTTTTAAAATTCTGCTTAGGTTACATGCAAATTTGCGCTGATTGCCTGCATGCAATTGGTATCTTTACTCATTTTTAGGTTGCACACGTGTCGATCTATCCGATAGTTTCGTTTTTGCATTTGAAAGAACTCCAGTTTTCGAAAGGACGATATTGCGATTGTGTGTATAGAGTTTCGTGAAAATTTCGCATTTAAAAGAAAGAAAAAAAAAAAACAAACAAAACGAAACTGTAGATATCGTGACAAATTATTATAAACGAATCGGGGATGGCAGTATCAAAAAATCGATGAAGGATCAATAAATCTGGAACTTCTAGCGTAATGACTGGTGTACAAGGTTGAAGGTAAACATCCCCTTTATATCTGAATTCTCCAACGCTGCCATTTTATATATCAGATGGAAGATTTTGCGAGCGCTCCGTCTTTCGTTTATATTCAAATCAATTTTTGTCCAACATCCGCGCGCGCGCGCGCGCGACAATCGATCTTCGCGTGCTTTAGATACGGACGCGTGAGATCTACAAATTACTGTTATGTTTTGACCATCGCATGAAAAAAAAAATCGTACACGATTGGCCAGTTACTAGAACGTAACAATTTTTAAACAAAATCAATTTCTATCGAACGTGATCGCCAATCGACGCTCGATCCGTCTAAACACGTCTAGACATGTCTATTTCAAAAGAAAACATTACTTATTACTCAACCAATGCAAACAGACTCGTAATTTTTTTAAATTATTGACTGATTAAAACGATATCAACAAACAAAAAAACTGTCTGGCATACATCATAATGTGAGATATGCCACGTAAAATGTACCCGGTTGGATTCAGACACTTCTCGTGACTTTTTTTTTGTTTTTGAGTTTAAAAATTAACATAAACGAGATTGATAGTCGCATAATTTAAACATCGTACTGATGCGCATTTAAATAATCCTACACGCGAATTCTTACTCTTGTATAAAAATCTGACAAAAGGAGGAAGGGGGGAGAAAACGGTTTTCGCCCGGAGACAAGAGATGTGAGACTTGTACAACGCACACGATTTGGCAATACGATCTCTGTTTACGTTGCCAACTTCTACGATTATATTACTTCTCAATGCAGTTGGCAAACTTTACTCCGTTTTAAAACAATATCCACCGGGGGTGCAAAATGTAAAAAAAAAAAAAAACGACCAGTAGCAGAAATTACGATAAAATCGATTTATTACTCTATAGCGGCGGTTCTGAACCTTTTCATAAATGAGTACCGCCAGACTCAAAATTCAAAAATTTCAGTACCACCAACAAAAATATACCTCGTGTATAAATAGGAAGCCAAGATTATACACGTACCACTAGCCATATCTCGCGTACCACCAGTGGTACGCGTACCACAGGTTGAGAACCTTTGCTCTACAGTAAAGCCTTCAAGAGCATCGCCCTAAAGACGGATACCATTAAAAAAAATGAAGTTTATTTAAACAGGAAAAAGTGCTTATAATGCTAGTCAGTCATCGAACCTTTTCGCTGGAAGAGATTTTAAACCCATAGTGAACCAATCGAGCAAATGCGTCACGCGTTTGAAAACAGGTGCAAAAACAGCTGATGTGCCTGTCAGATGTTTAATATTAAATTCCACATTGCATGTTACATAAATTAAGTCTATCAAAGAGGTAAATCAATATATTATTTCATAATTAACTGCTATTTAATATTATGAATCGAACGTCACGTGATCGCAGCGCCATTACGTAAAATACGAGAGAGAGAGAGCGTGCAACGTCATCAAATCGATTGCTATCGCGATCAAAACTGAACGATTTTGAAATAAAATCGATAATTAATTATCGTCAGATTATTAAAACCAAAAATACTTATTAATTAAAAGATGTTATCCAAAATGTGCCTTAATCTAATTTGTTTCCAATTTTCTAATTGGTTGTAAAATAGATAAGCAGATATTATGTACTAACACAAGAGAAAAATATTTTATAGCTAATTAAATATTCACTACTTATATTGAATCGATTGACGACGATATTTTTATTTATTAATAAGCTTAAATTTACGAGCGATCGCCGTTTGAGATGATCACGTGCCGAAGCGACGCATGACAGTGACGTCACGAACGAAGAATATATAGTAAACAACTTCCCCTCGTAATTTCCTCCTCCGTAAAAAACAAAAAATGCTTAGAATATAATAAGAATATTAGTTATGTCCGATATGATTAAAGGCGTTGTTCACCTATTCTACATATTAAAAATAACTATTTTTGTAACTCGTTTTAATATCTAAAAAACAAAAACAAAAAAAAATCAGACTTGACACACCAAACGATTCAAACTGGATGCTGGCAACACTCCAGCAACTACCTTCCAGCAAGCATCACAAAATTATCACCATCTACAGACTTTCGGGGCGATTTTTAATTTTGCTTAATAATTCCACACTCAAAGAATTTTTACGTTTCCGAGAATTTAATAATAATAATAATAATAATATGTACGTATTTTTTTATTTTTTTTGTAAAAATTATGATTATTTCGCATCTCGAATCGACATAGTACAGAGGGCGAAGATTGCACTCCGTTACGAACGATCACGTGACCTGGCGTAGAGAAACGTGATTGGCAATCGCATGCAAATTATCTAATAGAAACAAACTAACGAGTTCGTTACCATGCCGCAATAATTTACAACAAACAAAACTGCTGGTGTATGCAAATATATTCAAGCGATAAATAAAAAAAGCTTTTACCATTGTATTTACACAATTTAATGTTTATTTAAACATTTTTATGTCGATAATTTGGCTAAATTTCGCGCAGAATTTCGTAAAACTAACCTTTGTATCGCTTCCAAGTTCGGCTTTAAAATAATAACCCGTAATATACTATCAATTGTTTTAAAACGACTGCAAACTGCACAGTCTATTGTTTGAATTTCTAACTCGATTACAATTAGCATTTATTCATTTTTAAGTAAACAAACTTGGAGGTCAGAATTCGTTTAAGAAAAGCTGACTTCGCTCAGCCAATTAATAACGTTGACCCCACGTTTAAATTTAATTGTGGACGACCCTACGCATAAATTAAAATTTCAAAAAGGAGAATGTTAATTCAAGTTTAAACGCAGATCTTTATCGAGTCTCGATAAATGACAAAGCGGCAGATGTACTTAACATTCATCCAATTTTTAAACAGTTCTCGCATAAAAAAAAAGTAAGAAGTTTTGCGGAATAAATAGCAAAATCCAAATATATTAACATGGCGAGTAAGACGATATCTACATACGCTATCGAGAATTTCAGAGCAAAAAGTAATGAAATCTGGCGGAAGAGGAGGATGAGAACGGTTCCAATTTATCTAAGATCTGTTTAAAATGCGCTTCATGTTGGTATCACATTCGCTTCCTGAACAAAAAGGTAACGAAGCTATTTTGGTGAGGGAAAAATGCGCATCCTACGTAAAATCCTTAAACACCATTCCGTACAATCGATCTATCCTTGAACATATTTCTCTAATTAAATGCTCTTTCGTAACAATTCAACTACGGTACGTATAAATATTGAATAAAAATAGAATATCACTGTATCACGCATCATTATTTTGTTTATCTTCAAAAGAAACAGGATACATTCAAAGGATTAATAAAAGAAAAAAAAAATTTCAAAAGTAACTGTACAGCCTACATATAATGAGGAAACAGAAAAACAAATTTAAGGAAATGCAACTATTTAAATAATGCAGTAGTATAAAATATTAAATAATAATAATAATAATACTTAAAATCATTTATTATAGATATATATATATCAGTGTTGCTGCTATAATTTTGTAGATAAAAATTTGTTTTGGTAAATGCAACCAGACATATGTCAAATATCTAACTGAAATTACCATTATAATAAAGATTAATTACAATTGAGTGGGCTTTAATCATGTTCCGAGGATAATTATGCACTTTATACCATTCAGCATAATGCCAGAAGTTATTTTTGCAAGCATTGTATCTTAGTAATAATGAATGAAATTACTAAATATAATTTAAATATATCGGACTGTTTATAATATTTGTAGAAAGAAGCTCAAAAATGGAAAAAAGAAACAGAAATTACTCTTTTCATAATATATTTTATGTAATATTAAACATTGAATCATTTTGCATTATCAATTCCTATTACATAAAATACTATTACAGAATATGTTACACTAAAGTTATAAGATAATTCAATAGAAAAAAAAAGAGAGAGAGAGATTATTTTCAGTTTATTACAATTCTAAGTGATATCAGAATGCAAATCAAAATATGGCAAATAAGATATTGTCGGCAGATATTCAGAAAAGGCGGCAATTTTTCCAGATTTCTAATAAAATATTTGAAACACAGGTACTCGTTAGCAATTCCTTAAAGGAAAACTTTTATAAATTAAACTTCGGACAATTAGTTCAAAAGTTTCTATTATTTTCCTGTTGAAGTAAAATTTTTTTATTTATTTATTTATTGCATTTTTTCCTTATGAAAAATATTATTTCAAATGGAAAATTTTATGAGAAACTCCCAAGATTTTTAATCAAAAATTCATGATGAAAGTTTTTGTCTTTTGTTTCCATAAAAAAATTAACTATAATAATAAAAACTAATTATTATTATTATTTTTTTAATGATGCATTTTTTAAACAGTATTTAATTTTTCTATTTATATACTTAAACTGATGTTCCATTTTAAGTAATATCTGGATATGGGCTATAATACATCTGCTGGTACATTACAGAAGCCATACAGCCAATTTTGTCTAACTTTTTTGGATGATAAAAATTCACTCTTAATTAATTTGCATGCTAATATATAAATAAAAATGATGATGATTTGATGAGAATTAAAAGTGTTTAAAAAATGGTATAATTGAACAGAATGTCCATCATCATCAAGTACAATGTTTAACATATTCGAACCAAGATATTACCTGATTTCATACTCTGTGAATAAAATAAATGTACAAAATTTTTGAAAACAAATTATTAATGAGAGCATTATGAGCAATTATCAGAAAACAATGAAAATTATTATAATTTTCATTTATATTCTTATCTTCGGTGTACATATGTTGATTATAAGCCGAGAAATTCAAATACTTAACAGGAGAAACTGTAAATTTATAGAATATCTAAGATTACTAGTCATGGATAGTAAATATACCAAAAATGGAAACTAAACAATCTCTTGGCATTTTGATATAATACAACAACATATTGATTTCTCGGTCTACTTGTACTTGCAATAAAATACATTATTTGACACACATCAAGTACACAACATTAAACTGATATCTACTATTTCGACATTAAATAATAACAAAATACGGAAAAATTACAGATTAAAACCAAATTAATGAAAGTAATTTGAAAAACACATTTAAGATTTGTTAAGAAACTGATAAATTATATAAATTTGTTTCAAAACATGATACATTCTGAAACAGTCATTTATTATCAGCAGACAACATAAATTATTACATATTTAATCATTCCCTAATCTCAAGAACTTCTGTACATAAAAAAAAAATTTTTTTTTTTTGCTTTAGCTGTGTAATTAAAAAGATAAATTGCTGATTAACAGCTTTATCTTTTTCAAACTAAATTTAACATTGAATTGATGAACAAAGTAGACAAAACTAAACTTGTACAAACAACATTATAGGAATGAAAAGTAATTGAAAAGACAATCTTATCTAAAACAATGGGATTTATGTTGCAATGATGTATGCTGTTATTATTGTTATTATTATTGGATTTAAAATGGAATAATATTTTATCATCTAGGATATAAAAATTTGATTTTCTTTTTTTTTAATTTAAATTTTGGATTTTTTTTCTTTTTTTGCTACAGAACAATAAGAAAAAATAAATTTTAATATCTTTGAACAAGCAAATATTTTTTAACAAAGTTTATTCCATTTTGTTCAAATGTCTGCACTCAGCTGGAACCAATTAACCTATTCATTCGCATTTATACAAGTTTACCATTTTAATTATATGAATTAAAATAACTTTTTTTTTTTTAATCTATTCATTCTTGAAATTCCACAAAAAATTAAAAAAAAAAAAAACTCGAATTATTAAACAAGTTTCGGGCAAAGAAACAATTAATAATCAAACAATTTGTAAAATTTAAATGACTTTTCGTGATTTGTACGCTTACAGTCATTATAAACGTGAATTTTAATTTTAATAAAATTAAAGTTTTAAGCAGACGAAAATAATCATCTGCATAAATATTCAGTCATGCTTAAAAATCATTTTAAAGAAAATTTTTTTTGTATGTTCTATCATTCATTACATCTGGGTAAAGAATTTTTTTAAACTGTTAGTTAATAGTAAATATAGTAACTAGTTATATATTAGTAACTTAGGTTAGTAGTAGTAACTTTTCCTCTAGAAACACAAATGCAATATTTGAATTTTCGTCGCAAATTTAAGATCTGTTCAAATATCATTAGTATATAGCAATTAAATTATTTTTCCCTTTTGTCAGCATTCTATGCAAAACGAGAATTCTAACGTCAAAAATGTTAAAATGTTATTTCGTGTTTTATTTTTTTAAATTTCTTGGCTGACGATAATAGAAATTTCTATTTTTGGTAAGTATGGATTGTTACAAAAAGATTTACTGTATTACAGAATTTTTCCTTATAAAGTGAATTTGGTAAATTGACAAAAATTCAAATGAAAATGTCTAACAGGTTTATAACCCACATTTCCTGATTTGGTAATATTATATATGCTATGTTGGTTATAAATCTTTAACCAGTTCCATTAGCTATTTTTGGAATTTTCCCACATCAATTTTGTACAATCGGAAATTATAGATTTCTTATATAAACAACCAAAATTTTGTATAAATCTGATCATATATAATTGAATATAACACTGTAGAAGTATCAGAGTTCATTAAATCATTTATTAAGTGCAATTTATAGTCAATAATCACCTATTGTTACTTTTACTGAGCATTTATTAATATAAACAACATAAATGTAACTCATCAAGAGTAAAAAATAAATTATTAATGATTAACTAAATAAGAAAAAAATGTAATTATTAAATTTTTTTTTATGTTGTATATAGCATATTATAAAAAGAATTATTATTCTAGACAAATAAGTGAATTATTTATAGTTTACACTTAAAAATTTTTCAGCTATCAAAAAAATTAAGCGTGTGATAACAAGCTTTAGAATTAATTAATTAATTAATTATATTAAAAATAAAACAGAATTTTAAAAAACATTAATTAACCATGGAAAATATATATTTATAGACACATTAAAAAAAAAAAAAAGTTATGTCGTCCTAGTGATGCAGATGTATTATAATGGATTTATAGTTCAAAGCATGTTTTCCATTATCCTTATCGTATGCATTATCATTAACATCTTCTGTCAACATGCAGATAAGAAAAACAACAAGGATAGATAGACAACAATCTAAACTGAAGAAACAAATACTGTAATTTTTTTAAATAAAGGAATAGTTTATGAGTAAAATTATCTTTCCTTTTTGGAAAAGTTGAATAAAAATAATTTTACAGAATTCTCTCTCTAAAAAAATATCTAATTTTATTCCAGAACACATTATATCTCATATATATATATTTCAGTATACAGTATATTCATTTTTCTTGATGTATCTAAAACATTCAAAAAGAAATATTTAGCTGACTTTCAAGATAAAAGAAAAAGAGAAAGTAAACGTAGCTGTTATTTAGTTTTATATATCACTTTTTAAATAATGGCTACTTTCATCTTCTAACTTAGATTACAATTTTTTTTATGGACATTTTAAAGTTCAAACAAATAAAGGAAATTCTATGGAAAGATAGTGGAAACATTATTCAGCAATTTGACTTATTTTCTCATTAAAATAATTACTTTTTGATAGAAGAAAAAAAAAACTGTTGAGTGCTTTCTATCTAATAAGAACATTTTCATCAAAGCCAAGTTTTACATATTCAAAACAGAACAAGTAACATTAAGTACTAAGCATAATAAATAAATAAAAATTGATCTTGTGAGTTAATATAGCATTTAAATATTAGATAAATGTAGTCTAAATAATTTTTTAAGTTGTTATTTACTAAAAATTCTAAATTATTTCTAATTTGATATTATTGTTTCAAGTGAATCATTTAATAATTCTTTGTATCTGTTGCAACTTTCAGAATTATTTACATATATATAATATAGGATTAATTATAGTTAAATATGTAATCCTGTTGATTATTAAATATCACATTTAACATATAAGATTCTCTTCCCGTTAAACCGAAGCTGAATATTAATTCTAAGTATTATTATTATTTATATTCGGCAATTTTTAGAATTTAATATAGTAAAAGTCAAAATTATATTATTAAATGACAGAAGCTGAGAATGACATAACAAAGGAAAGATAAATTAAATGAAACAATAACACTTGCTGATAATAGAGCACACACGAAAAAACAAAGTATGAATTACAACAATATAAATGATCAAAACTGATATAATACAAAATTATTTCGATGCTTACTATGACAAAAATTATATTTATAATTCAAAAAAGAATACACAAGCACTAACTGCATTGATTACTGTTCCACTACCAATCAAATTATCTCTATTTTAGTTTTCTATTTAATCTTTTAATTAATGTTTCTGGATATCATTAACAATAATTTTAAGAATAGAAAGTATCGAGTTCACAATTTTAAGAACTTTGCTATATTTATATATAGATATAAATGCGTAAACGATATTACTAACATATATCAATTATTTTTAAATACTGAATTTATTTAAAAATAAATCTAGTGTTTAAAAATAATAATGGAACTTCGGATCAAGTTTAGAAATTCTGACTTTTAAAGGCATTCGAACTTTGAGAAATTTTATACTACTACTATTATTATTTTTATATGCAGTCTTTATGTTTTAGAATTTTCATTTGTTTATAAAATGAACTTTAGCATTTTCATTAAGAGATTCTCTTGTATCATGTTTAATTCATTTTTTTTTTTTTTAAATGAACTTATCATATATCAATTATTGTGTACTAATTTTCTCTATTGTGCTATAATCAGATGACTTATTATTTTTGTTGAAAGAATGCATTTTAATCAATTACTTTTTTTTGCTATTTCAGTTTCATCTTTTGTTTACAAAAACTCTTTTCTGGATTTTTTTTTTATTAAATGCTGAAAAACATTTAGGAATTGGAAAAAAATCTCGTAAAATTATTGGATTATTCAATTATGAAAATTTATAAATTTAATAAATATGGATGACTTGTGTTATTCTGTACACTAATTCTATATTGGGAATAGCATGATATATAATGATTAATCTGTAGAGAAATCATGTCAGATCAAGATAAGTTCTTGGATCATTTATAACAACATGCAACAATAAAAAAAAAATACAAAGCATTATTAAAACAAAGCAGAGTTTTGAATGGCCATTGTCTTATTTGTAGCACTCAGTCATGTTTTATAAATATCAAAAATAATAATGAGAATCATTCACTTTAAATATAATCAATTGTGTGCTGTTTTTATTTAATTTTTGCAAGAAAATTAATGATATGCACTGTCTGTTTGCTATTTTGAATAATTATGTCAAACTTTATCCAGTATGTTAAAAATACTTTCAGAATTTTGTCAAACTCTCCTGGTTAGATATTTTATTTAAAATGCCAATCAACAAAGAAATTCACTGGAAGAATTATCCAGTATCGAGTTTCTTTACAAATAGCAAACCTGACATTATAAAAATGATGATTTTTCTCATATCAAATGGCAGTTTTTGCTGTTATTTGTAGTGAGAGTAATGTTAGAAGAGTTAACAGCATGGCATGTAAGAATTATGTCATTGCTAAAAGTTGTCCAAATACTATATTTTGATTTCAGATGTTTAGTCTACTGGAGAATTTTAAGGGAAAAAATAAATTTGAACTTGTTTACAATATAGAATTTTCTTTGTTTAAATTATTGCAATATTTATTTCATTATTACACACTTAAAACTGCCAAAGAAGAGAAGAGAAAGTAAGTTTAAGTAGAAATCTATAATATACATTGATCTACCTTTATAAGTTACGTTACATCAACATTTCAATATTTCGATCTATTTACACATCATCGCTGTTATTAAACCAAAATATAAAATTTTAATTAATACAGTGTAAAAATAAAACTAATGAACAAAATTAATTTATTAAAATAGATTTGCAAAAGTCTAACTCCAACTATCTACTTAAAATAAGAGTAGAATCTTGTTACGAGATCATCATAGATCTACAATTTTGCAACTGTGTAATTAGAAGTGAACACTCAAAAATAAATTTATCTTGTTCAAGGAAACAATGTCCTCTTACCGGATGATCACTTAACAGTATTTAATTGTATATTAAAGAGAATTTAATTTTTGGATCATTTAATTTTATCAATCTTAAAATTTAATTTAGACAATCTCTCATAAATAAGATATGTTGCTTATTTTAACAAAGTAACTTTAGAAATGAAAATTTAATAAATGCTATAAATTTTACGATATTTAAGGTTTTAAGTATTATAAAAGAAAACTTTCTTCTAAAACAACTTTTGAGTAAAACTAAATAGTTAATGTTACTTTATAAAAGCTTCTTCCTAAATTATAAAAACAAAATTAGTGGTGGTTGCCAGCATTATCCAGGTGATTCAATTTTTAACGGTTCAATATATATATTTTTTAATTTAAAGAAAGGTGAATAGGCATTCAAATAGTTTTTTTTTATGTTGTACTGCTGGAAAGGTTAGAAGTAATTAGAATGGATAAAATCTCCACGTGAAAAAAATTATAAGCATTCGTAAGAAAGTTTATCGAGAGAGTCTCGATATCTCATTAAAATCACTTAATGCAACTGTTTCAGCCTTTTATTAAAGATTAGTTTTCAATGCATTAATTATTCTATTTATAAATTCTCGATTTATAGGTGTTGATTTTTCTATTAATGTCTTTTCCTTTCTTTAAATATACAGTATCTATATCTAGATTTAAGACATTTTATTTTAAATTTAAAAAAAACTACATTGCTTATTATCTTATTGATTTCATAAATAAATATTCATATCTCGGAATCTTGTCGACTTTAGCAATTTTAAACAAAAACAAAACACTTGCTGAAAACTAATTAAGAATTATATAATTTAGTTTATAATTTCTGATCTTTTAAACAGTTTCTTGTTAAGAGCTCGTTTGGAATATTCCATTTTGGAAATAAATATATTAGAAAATCGGGAACATTAATCAATATTTCAATTCCAGTTGATGGTCGTCGGAGATAAAATTATTTGAGAGATGTAACTCGATTGCATTTTGATATTTCCATTTCCTTCCGAATATTGAATAATAATCTTGACTTGTACATTTGTTGACGAGCATCTAATATGCCATCATTTTCTATATTAACATCAAACCAGTTTGAAAGTTGTGTAGTTTTAAATGACTTCAATTAATAAAAATACAATCCAAGAAGGAAAACAGTTATGATGTAAAATCTTACTGTTATGCAATTTTAAATGAAAGAATTGTTCACCTTGAAGTTGGTTAAAATGTGATCCGATTCATCAAAATTAAAAAAAAAAATTTTAATTAATTACAATAATATTAATATTGACACTAAAAATTTTCTGTATTTAATGAGACAACTTTAAAGATATTAAGATTCCTAAATAAGATAAAATACTCTTGACTGAATGCAACCATGGAATAATTCTGGACATTAATTTCTTAAATGTGTATAATTTATGCCATTTGGATCATTAGGATAATTAAGATCAAAGTGTCACCAAGCCAGAGTGATGAGCAATCACTACAAATTCACAGTATTGACTTTTGAAGTGGTTCAGAAATCACTGATACCTCTTCTATGGTTTCTAATTTAAATTTCCAATCAAAAATTCTCAAAAACAGATTTTTCATTCTTATGAGTATTTATCTATGGACAATAATCAATAAAATTTTTCAATTGTTACAAAACAGGCGTAAAAACAACTTAATCATCATCTAAGACAACACACAAAACAGTTTTAATTCATAGACTTTGATAAAAATATCAAAGAAAATCCCTACTTCATAAATAGAACCGTAGCGGTACGTTTGATCAATCAACTATTGGTTTTCTACTTTATTTTATTTTTATTTTTTTGCCTTCCTTTCAGAAATGCAAACAAAAAAACATGTATCAGCATCCCTGTTAAGTAACTGACGTCAATAGCACGTTTCCAGATAGCAGATCTGGTCTGAGTATATTCTGGTAAACAACCCGATCAATACAGCGATCATCATCATCATCAAACGAGACTCGGCTGTTTAGTAGTAATACACGTGGATGTTCCGCCATAAACATACCTAACTTACCTGTTTCATCACACAACGCATCACACAGGTCACAACGGCATTAAAACGCAGGAACGTGCACAATACACACGGTCACACCGAAACGGTACTTTTTCTTCTTTTTCGTTCTTACACAGGACGTTTGAAGAGTATCCCGTACGAGGATATTTCCGAATATGGGAATGGATGAGTTTTATTTGTCGCACTATAAAGTTTTCATTACTGAAAACACCAAGACACAGACCACAAGACTGAGTCTTAAATCAATCCCTTACGCACATACCGCTGATTGTAAATAACAGTCGACGCTCATTGGTCTATTCGAGATGGAACGTACCACTTCTCGTGCCAATCTATGACGAGGGGTGGCACTAAAGACTGCCTACCGTTTTCCACAGACCTCTCTATTCTACCATTAAAACATCCGATCATCATTATAGATTTTCGTTTTTTTTTATGTCGGTATTTTTTTTTACCTTGTCAATTCTAATTATTCATTACTTTTTATGCGCTTTTACCGCTGTATTATTTACACGTTAATTTATTTATTTACGTTTGTACTGATGCTTTCTATAGATAATTTGTTATTTTTGCGTGAGATATGATTCCACGGGTGTTGGCAATAGGGAAAAAGAGCAAAACCTTTCCATAATTTTGCGAAGACCCCCGTAAATATACAATAGTATATACATACAAGCAATCGCCTGTATATACCGTATTGTATTGCAGCGTATCTTGTGTATTGTCTGTGTATTTACCCTATTGTATAGCAGTGTATCTTGTGTATTGTCTGTGTATTTACCCTATTGTATAGCAGTGTATCTTGTGTATACCGTATTGTATTGCAGTGTATCTTGTGTATTGCCTGTGTATACCGTATTGTATAGCAGTGTATCTTGTGTATTGCCTGTGTATACCGTATTGTATAGCAGTGTATCTTGTGTATTTACCCTATTGTATAGCAGTGTATCTTGTGTATACCATATTGTATTGCAGTGTATCTTGTGTATTGCCTGCGTATACCATATTGTATTGAGGTGTAACTTTGTATTGCCTGTGTGTTATTCTCATTATCCTATGCTATCTCTATCATTATTTTTTGTGTGTTATCTATAAATCATCACTTTTTTATATGCCAATTATTTATATAAATACTACTTAACTTTGCTTTAAAAGTATATATAAATATATATAGACCTATTAATCCTTCTTCTCTGTGTTGTGTTATCTTTATATTATCCTTTTTTTCTCGTGTAGTTTATTTTTATTGTCAAATTACAGTATTCCTCTTATTCGATTTGTTGTTTCTGTATTGTTCTTTAATGATAACTTTTGTGTGTATCTCAACCTTTACGTCTTTTATTTTCTGTTGTGTATTGATGTATCTACATTGTTGGATTTAAATCATTCATTTTTAATAAAATTTTTATTTTCGGTTGTGTTTTTTGCGTGTTGTATTCATTCTCTTAGATTTTTAATGTTGTTTCTTATACGTATTGTTTTGATTGATGTATCTACATTGTTGGATTTAAATCATTCATTTTTAATAAAATTTTTATTTTCGGTAGTGTGTTTTGCGTGTTGTATTCATTTTCTTAGATTTTTAATGTTGTTTCTTATACGTATTGTTTTGATTCTATTGTTTCTTTTTTATACTGCATTTTTTCCGTGTGTTGTTTATTTTATCCTTTAAACTTTGCCTGTTAATAAAACTTCGTATATACATTCTAGTATGGAATGTTTATTATTTTGTAGTGTCTCTAATATCATTTTATTAATCACACAAAATGCGAGAACAAATGAGATCTATTCTCGAAACCGTGTCAGATATAAAACTAAGAGCCTCTCGCGTATTATTTTTATTATCAAGGTTGCCATATTATCAAAAAAAAAAAAAAAACTATTGAATTAAATGTTAGATCCGCCCGCCACCGATATACAAAAAAAAAAAAAAAAAAAACGTGCGATAATATCTGCTTACACCGCGTAATTATTTATATTGTTATTATTCTTCCACTAAATTCAACAAAGAAATCCTAAAAATACCACAACAAACAAGCGTATATCATACCAGGTATTTCCGTTTGACAAAAATCATTTCGCTAGGCAAACAGAGATTATACGGATACGCGAATGTGACGTCATACGCATTTTACACTGAGTCAATATCTGGAATATCCTTTGATTAAAAATAGTGCGCGGGATGATTCATATTTAGACTATTTCTGATTGTTCTGAAAGGTTATAAAAGAAGAAAAATGTTTGGAATGTTTCCTCAAAACGTGATTTTTTAATTAAATAAATAAATAAAACAATAATGCAAACCCGAAAAAGTGAATATTTTCACAAACACTGTGTTATTTTTTTTTTTTAAGGAAAAAAAACTTTTGATAATCTCTACATTGTCGTCTTCGGTATTGTTTGGTTTTCGTTCCTGGCTCTTTATTGTCTTATAGCTAAAACAAAAAAAAAAAAATATATATATATATATAAATATTTGACAACTGCTGCACTTGTATGGGATTATCCTGTCCATTGTCATAAAATACGTTGCAAGTGTCTCTTCGCACAGTATTCTAGAGCGAAGACACACACTAATAATTCTAGTGTTTCAACTGTGTGTTCTGTGTTTTTCCATTCATTCTTTTTTTATTTATGAATTAGAGTAATGAAATTATTATTTTATAGAACACACACACACACATCACACACACACACATATCACACACACACACATATCACACACACACACACACACACACACACACACACACACACACACAAAGTCACATTTGTAAAATGCTTATTTTTAACGAATTTAATAGCAAATTTACTATTGTTCTCTCGTTACACCTACGTGTTGTAATTGTTAGATTTACGGCTTCTAGACTAATTAAAGGCACCAACTTTTCGAGAATTAATTCTTGAAAATAAAAGGGATATAATTTCTTCGATTTAACAATTCATTAAGATTCAACTGTGTCTTAATCGCTTGCAATTGTGCAGAAAAAAAATTGTTTATTCAATACACCTGTCGATGTAAACGTGCAAACAGCAATAACAAAAAGGAAAATGGTACGCAGCACTTCCTGATAGTTTTTACTGGCATTTTTTTTTTTAATATTTTTACTTTCCGTCTATTTTTAAGTTTGGAACCGTACGAAGTATTTAATGGCAGATTTTCTTTGTTTTCGGCTGATGATGATCGTAAGATCGAGTAAGTTCACATACAAAAAAACACACAGGAACACGAGGAACGGAAATGATTATGAATCAGTAAAGGTTCAAGAAGAGAGTCACGCTTGAAGTGTGTTCATCTGATGATTACACTTATAGAATCACAAGATTATTCGTCACGTTTAAAAAAATAATAATAAATATTTTAAAACTTCACACATTATCCTTCATGTATGAAGTTTAATTAGACATTCTAAGTGCATTCGAGATTATCTACGTGTGACAATTGCGTTTAGAGAATGCGTAATGTTCTTTCATTAAGCCGTTATACATAAACATCAGAATCCTCAACCTATTTAAATTTGATTTTATGATAATTAGACATTCTAAGTGCATTCGAGATTATCTACGTGTGACAATTGCGTTTAGAGAATGCATAATGCTCTCATTAAGCCGTTGTACATAAACATCAGAATCCTCAACCTGCTTAAATTTGATTTTATAGATAATTTACTGTAGAACAAAATTTGCACGGAAAAATACTACTACTATCCTTTTTTTTCTTCCGGTAACGTTTGCAAATCACTAAGAAGCTATGAGAAGATAAGAAAATCCCGAATAATGCCACGTATTCGATTATTATCTAAGAGAAAAAAACGAGAGATAAGCATCTACTCTGAGGAAGATTCACAAAGAAGCTATGAGAAGATAAGAAAATCCCGAATAATGCCACGTATTCGATTATTATTTAAGAGAAAGAACGAGAGATAAGCATCTACTGTGAGGAAGAAAAAAAAGAAGAAGAAGACAACAGGATATTGGTATCTTCTTTCTAAAGATTTCTTATCACAATACTTAAACTTATCTGAAACCTAAACTTTGGGGATAGACCTAAACTTTGATCTGAAGAATTTAATTTCCCAATAAATCCCTACAGCGTATAAAAATGGCGAACTAAAGCTGCTTTAATGAATCACAAATGGCAGCTACAAAGGATGTGGAGTGTGTCATGCATAGGAGGTATTTGTGGCTCGCAAGTTTATAGGAATTTAATAGCTCATCTGTCATCATGGACGATGCTAAAATTTTTTTTTGTTTAGAATTTTTCTTTCCTCTCATTGCGCTCGTCATTCGCCAGGAAAACTTTAGACGTAACGAATGTAGAGAGTTTTGACGATTATGGGTAACATGGCGGAATACACGAAATATTTATTTTTAAAAACATCGCTAGCATGAAATTCAGCCAAAATATTTATTTTGGAACGTTCACACGGTAAAAAAGAATCGTTGGCATTAGTTTTGCTTGGACAGAGAGATTTTTATCTTCCACAGAATGTTAATCATACAACGTAAATAAACATCTAGAAGAAACACATTAAGCTTTATTGCTCATTTTTCTGTTTAATTAACCTCGTTAAAGTTTGATACCGACTGGTTTTTGTGCCGGTTAACTGAAAGGAAAAAAAAAGCGAAAACAAAGGTTTGAAATTCGATAGGTTCGCTAAAAATGCGATAATTACGCCAATAACGATGAGTCAGGATCGGCGAAAGTGGACAAGAATGACGAATTTCTCACGGATGTGATTGAATTACGCAAACGTTTTATCGAGAGATTAAATATTCGCGCGATAAACCTTCATTTCTCCCATAGGAAGGAAGTTTGATTGTTTATTCGTAGAGCATTCTTTGGGTCACACACACAATATCGATTAAAAAGAAAAAAATTATGCTTGGCATACCGTATAGAACACGCTATTAAAGGACAAAGGAACTGCAATAAATATCTGAAGGGCAAAAACTTCAATATTAATGATTGTGAGAAGGGAAATTCGTTAATTATTATAATGCCGATAAACAGGAAATGATGGCGAATAACAACATAAAGCTATTGATCGTTTTCGTAATGTCATCGTGTCAGTCGCCGGAGATAAACAACAAATTTTTCTTGTTTTGTATCAATAAACTAAGCTAAAAAATATTGCAGTTTTATTGTTAGTGCTCTGAGTGATTAATAAATAAGAATTTATATCAAATCTTACTTTTATAGATAACGGCCTTATGAAACATGTTTACGTTTTAGGCTAATCTGTAGAACAAGGATGTCAAACTCAAAGGCTAACATGGGCCAAAATAAAAAGGTTTGATGTTTAGGTGGGCCGCAAAAAAAACTTCAATATTCATAGAAACATAAATTTATTTCGAAAAGTACAGAAATAAAAAAGGACAAGGACAATTTAATGTTTTCTTCCTGACACTTGGCATCTCTTCTCCGCTATTATCTTTCCTACTTCGGGAGAAATATTGCTCGCAGTGATTACTGTCAAAATTGATCCAAGGTGAGCATCGTTAATTCTGGATCTGATAATAATATTGGATCTAAAATATAAGCTGCTAATATTAATGGGGAGGATGAATGGTACGCCTGCGCGTAGTTTCACTACATACGTGCAAACTTTGAACAAAATATGGTCATTATTATTATTGTGTACGTTTTGTTGGCTGGGCCGCAAATATAGTCATTGTGGGCCGCATGCGGCCCGCGGGCCGTGAGTTTGAGTTTGAGTTAGTGCTCTGAGTGATTAATAAATAAGAATTTATATCAAATCTTACTTTTATAGATAACGGCCTTATGAAACATGTTTACGTTTTAGGCTAATCTGTAGAATATTAAGAGTTCGATTTTCGATCCAGATTTCTACTTTTTCTTTCCATTGGATTCGTATATTTCTCGGAAAGAAAGGAAAAAAAAAAATATTTATGGAATTTTAAAGTGAGAAAAATAATTAAACATCATTGGAAAGAAAGGAAAAAAAATATATATATATTTATGGAATTTTAAAGTGAGAAAAATAATTAAACATCGTTGTTTTCCTTAACAAAATTTGTTAGATTGAAAAATAAACACTTGTTTAATATGAATCACGATTGTTTTGCCTAACAAATTTTTAAGCTAAAGTACGAAATTCCTACGCTGTTTAAAATAATAACACAACAGATAATTACATTTCATAGCTCACAAATAAATATTAACGATGTAAATTTAAATAAATTTCGTAATAAAGTCAAAATGTTACTTTTTAAATAAATTAAAAAAATAAAAATCTGTAAATTAAATTTCGTTATTTAACTCAGATGGCGCTGATGCCAATATGGCGATTGTTTATCGTGAGATGTCCACGTGTTTTTGTTGTTTATTCGTTTATTTCGTAAATAATGGATCCCGATCGTTTATATATAGATTCGTGCCAAGAAAAAGATCACTTAACACAAAGATGTCGTATGAATCTCTCCCTTATTTCGTCGTTGGGCTTGAACGTTGGCGATTACGTTGCCGTTACTTCAGATGACAATTCTAAAACTGTGATTTGTTCCGTTCATCCATTATATACATCGGAACCAATAAATAATATTGAAATAGATGATAGTGTTGTTATAAATCGTAAAGTTACGCAGAAGAATTCAAACATGTAGAATTTCCTTCTGGATTTTCCCCACTTAAAGCATGTATTGTTAGAAACGTTAAAGTTTCTGTTGTTTTAAATGACATTGAAGCTGCTTCAAAATGGAAAAAGAACAAAATTCAGTTGGAATATTGGGTTAAATGTTTCATTCAGTGGTTTGGTGTTGTTAAAAATTCTGTTATTAGTTGTGTTAGTAATAAAGACTGTACTAGTATTTCTAAATTATGTAAACTTTATGCTATTATTGTTGAGGAATTAGACTGTGATGAAAATTATGTAGGAAAGATTAACAAAGAAACTGAAATCACTATAAACAAAATGATTAGTAGGAAGAAGTACGAACTCAACAAAAATGTTGAAACAATTTCTCTAGGTGGTTTACAAAAAGAATATGAACTTTTAAAGAATATAATTACTATTCCATACAAATATAATAACTTTGAAATATGTCCTAAAGGAATTTTATTAATTGGGCCTTCGGGCACGGGAAAATCAATGCTTGTGAGGAAGGTGTGTCAAGAATGTCGAGCACATTTGATTAAAATTGGAACAATGGACTTTTGCAAATCTGGAAAAGGTGAAAATGAGGCATTGTTAAAGAGAATATTTAATCGAGCTGAGATGTTTTGTGAAGAAGGCCCATGTGTGTTACTAGTAGACAACATTGATGCTTTTTGCAGCACAAAGAACATGAAAGGTTATGGATCTAATGGATTGTTGAAACAATTCCATGAATTAATGGATGATGTGAAAGGAAAAAGAAGAAAATTGATAGTAATAGGTGAAACAAATAGACCAAACAACATTGAATTAGCATTGAGAAGGCCTGGTAGATTTGATGAAGAGGTAAAATTAAAAATTAGATTGTTCATTAATTTCAAATATTTTTATATCACCAAAAAATTTTTTAATTTTAGCTTTGAAATTAGCAAATCATACAATCAATTTGCCAATCTTTATCGACTTTTCTATTTGTACACTTCTGATATTGTGTATTTTCAAGATTGCAATTTCATCTAAAAGAAGAGAATGAATCAGATCCAGAATTAGAATGGCAATTTGAATTTGCTTCAAGTGCCATATTTTAGAGAGCACAAAAATTTTAAATAATGATTTGAGATCTTTCTTGTTGCTATCCCAAGAAACACTTCAGATTATACAATAAATTATTAAGGAAAGCATCTCATTATCTGAGAACATTATTACTTTGATAATACTTATTTGATTTTCGATGTATTTGATCTTATAGTGTATTTCAATAATACATATCTAATCTAAATGAAATTCAACTAATATTTATATGATGTATGGTTCTACAGAATTCAGATAGGCAGTTAACATAATAATAAATATATAGTTATCCTTTGTGAAGATCCATTAGTAACAGAAACTTTAAAATATAAAATATTTTATTAGAGACTTGCTTCTGTATTCATATATACAACTTATATAGTACTAAAATATCATATTTAATATAATCACCATCACTGAATGCAATATTTTATTACAAGCTATCAATATTCTGTCAGAATTACCATCAATTCTTGTTTAATTATAAAATGGATACCAAAAAATCAATGTAATGATAATCAATATTAATTATGTCGATAAAAAACAAGAAGTTTTGGATTCACCCAATTTTCCAAGAGAGAAAAAATTTATTTTAATCCCACACACATCATATGAATTAAGACATATTTTATAATAAATTTTATCAAAATAATTTGGAGTTCAACTAAAACCAAAATAACTATGACATGCATTCGAACAATATACTGATATTCATTTTTAGTTCCTTACGTAGCAGTTGAATTAGTGATAATGTGGTTAATGAGTGCTTTCAACTGATTCAGTGACTTTACTATATATTAAGCCACTTTTATATGAAAGGACATCATGTAAGACCAACTGCACCAATCTTTAAATACAGGGTAGGCCAAGATAAACCGAACCCAAGTTCCTATGTTCATTACTTGGTTTGGTTCAGTTTATCTTGGCCCACCCTGTATATGCAAAAATCTACTTACTAATTTTGTGTTATTCAATATTTTCTTAAATGATATAATACTATCATCAAAATTGTTGTGTGTAATTAATCAGAACAAAATAATAGGTATAACAAAAATTTTATAATGAAAGTGAAAATAAATGAATGAAATTTTTGAATATAATATAATATTTATGAGATAATTAAAACTCTAATCATCATGCTATAAAAAAATTATTTTACTATTAATTTGAAAATTTGCTATATAGTAACTACAGTGTTCTCTTTATGCTAAAAATATAAATTAATTGATTGAGTTTTTGAATATTCTAAATCTATTTCATCTAGAACTTTCCTTGTAATTTTATTCTTTACTCAATTCCTTCATATCTCTAACATAACATCTTGAATGATTTCACTCTCTTACAAGTACCGTATTACTTTGAATTTAAGCCGCACTTTTTATTCAGATTTTTAAAATGTAAAAATTGGGTGCGGCTTAAATTCAAAGCGAATATTTTAACATCTTATTTCTCCCGAGCTCCCACTCCCCAACGTGTGGGCTTTTACTCTATGTATGTGCATAGTATTACGATTTGATTACAATTTATTAGGTAGCTTATTATATATTAGTACCTATTTAAGTAAATAAAACTGTTTCGCTTATTATGTATATTAGTACTATTTAAGTAAATAAAAATGTTTCTTATTTTTCAATACTTATTATAAATTTAAGTAAAAATGTTTCTTATTTTTCAATACCTATTATAAAATCTTTTTTTTTTTAAAAATGTTTCTTATTTTTCAATACCTATTATAAAATCATTTTTATTTTTCATTATTTTTCAATATCTATTATAAAATCATTTTTATTTTTTCAAATTTTCCAATTTTAAAATTCTACTGCAGCTTAAATTCGAGGGCAGCTTAAATTTGAAGTAATACGGTATTAATTTGTTTTCTTATTAACAAAACATGTAGTCATAATTATAAAACTATATAAAATATATATTTTATTAATAAATCGTAAAATTCTATTTATTTTCAGATTTTGATAGGAGTTCCTAATCGTTATCAGCGAATTGAAATAATGAAAGCTCTTACTAAATCATTTAATCTCTCCGAAACTATTGATCTTTGTAAAATTGCAGACAGAACTCCAGGTTATGTTGGTGCAGATTTACATCTAGTATTCAAGGAAGCAGTTCTGAATGTTAATAAGAAAGTAAAAAAAAAAACAATGATACAGGTAATTATTAAAATCTTTAAAAATAATGATTTGATACTTATTTGTATTTATTATTTTCTTAATCTGTATCTAATATGTCAACTCAATCTTCACTAGATGAATTTTTAAGAAATTTATTTGACTTCTTTGCAGAAACCTATTATTAAATCTGATTTTAATTTAAATCAAAATTTTGTAATAGCTATTGAAGTAAAATACAACTCTGAGCATTTGCATTCATATTTAATAAAGAATAAAACAAAATCATATAATATTTATACTGAAAATCATTATTATGTCATAAAACTCATAATGCCTTGTCATCTTTTAACAGTAGCATTATATAATAATATAAATAACAAATTACAACAGTCATGATTGTACTATATAAGAGATCACAGAAAGCTGTAAATATTGTAAATATATTCCTTTGTTACATTTTACATGCATTTGCTAACTTGTTTTGAACTTTTATTTGGGCAAAGGATAAGAAAATTTAAAAATATAGGTACAGGATTAATTAAATGGAATAAATTTCATTAAAAAATTCATAATTAATTAAATAACAAAAATATAATTTATTTCAGTTGATTTAATTTTTTTAGAGGCTGTTGAAGTAACTTTTAACTTAACACACGTAATTCTGTTACATCTTTCTAGCCCAGCAGTTCTCAACTTTTTTCCCCCCTGGACCACATGCATTTGTTTGCTACATTAAGTGGGCTGCAACATGCTATATCAGCAGTTGGCAACCGGTTGGTGTTATGCGAAAATCATAATTAATTAAATAACAAAAATATAATTTATTTCAGTTGATTTAATTTTTTTAGAGTCTGTTAAAGTAACTTAACACACGTAATTCTGTTACATCTTTCTAGCCCAGCAGTTCTCAACTTTTTCCCCCCTGGATCACATGCATTTGTTTGCTATATTAAGTGGGCTGCAACATGCTATATCAGCAGTTGGCAACCGATTGGTGTTATGCGAAAAAAATTTTATAATTGCATCAGAAAGGACCTAGCAAATTAGGAAAATTCTGATTTTTAAAGATTTTTAAAAAAATTCTATCATCAGAATTATTTTATTTTATTTTTTGCATGTGGGAGAAGAATTCCGTGCTTATAATATAAAAGTTTCAGCTTATCGAGCAGGGAATCAATATTTTAACAACTCACCAACAGATTTTTTTATTAACTAAAGCACTTCGGCTCAACCGAGCCCTCCTCAGTAGTTATACATTAACAGCTAAACAAACAGTTACAATGTTAGATTCTGTTCCAAATAATATATTCTAGAATTATTGTTTAGAACAGAATTTGTAACATTGTAACTGTTTGTTTAGCTGTTAATGAATAACTACTGAGGAGGGCTCGGTTGAGCCAAAAGTGCTTTAGTTAATAAAAAGTTTGTTGTTGGTAATGTATAACTACTGAGGAGGGCTCAGTTGAGCCAAAAGTGCTTTAGTTAATAAAAAATGTGTTGCTGAGTTGTTAATATATTGATTCCCTGCTCGATGACCTGAAACTTTTATATTATATTGAAATAATGGAGCAGTGTAACACTTTATTAGATAATTCCGTGCTTTCATTAAATTCATGACTATGCATTCTGGGCTGCATGAAAAAGCTTGCCAGGCTGCAGGTTGAAAATGGCTGTTCTAGCCAAACAAAATAATCCATCATCATCATTCATATTCATAATTTTTGCTATGATGATAATATATCATCATAGCAAAAATTAAATGCTTTTATTAGATATCTAAAAAACTATTTAAAAAGGATTTTGGATTATTTAATTTTAATTTATTTTTTCCAGTATTATTTCATTACACATGAGAATTTTGATATTAAAAATAGCATAGGATATGCACACATTAAATATCTTGCCTTTTATTTTAATGAACTCATTGTATAAGTAAAATTATTGTTATTTTTTATCAGATTGAATGAAATTTTTCAGTGGTTTCATTATATGATCATTCACTGAAAATTTTATGATAAACAGTCGATTCTCGGCATTCGCGGATTCCCTATTCACGTATTCGACTATTCCTGAAAATTTATTTGTAACCACAAATTCAATTTTTGTGGCATTTTCATGGATTATTACTGAGTGGCAAAGCTCTACATTTCCCATAGGCACAATGGTTCAATATTCGTGAAAAATTTACAGAATGTAACTACCGCGAATAACAAGAATCGACTATATATTGTAAAATAATTTATAAAAATTAATACATATAGTTTTCATAAAAATTGTAACAAAATCACTGAATTAAGAAAATCTGTATTATATTAAAATTCCCTAATAAAAATAAAGTTATCAAACTTCAAATAAAATCAGTGAAATATAATTCTCATATATTTTCGACAGATAAAACTAACACAGTGAATAATTGATTGATTAATCTTGAAATACCTCAAATCTAATAAAAGTTTTTCCCATAAACTTGTCTATAACCAAACAAAAAAAATCAACTTATGCATCTGTATTTTATAGGGAGGGATGATGTCGAAGGAATATCACGAGCATAACAATTTATCTTCATTTTATAATGTTAAAAATACTACTGAAATATCTGAATATGATTCTCAAGATAATTGTAAATAATTTATTTTGTTTATTTAAAATATCTGAATCACATTTTTGTTTTTAACAAAAATTGTTCATAGTTGAAATTAGAACAAACTTAAACTATATATATGTAATTAAATAATATAACATTTGGTATAAAATAATAATAATAATAATAATAATAAATATAAATTAATGAAAAATAACAGAATAAAAGCCAATGAAAATAATAAATAAAGCTAAATAAAAAATGTAATTCTAATTTTAACAAGTGCTGTGCAGTAAGATAATACATGATACCCATAAACATCTGAGAGTATCTTTTTGTCCTTCATATTTCTTTAGTTCCCTTTGCTAAATAAAATTTGATAGATGACAAAAATATTGACAAGCACAACACAACATTAATCCTACTACAGACATAAGCAGAAGAGTGCCACAAGAGAGCAAAGTGAGAACTCTCTGCAAACTGTTAAAAACTTTTTCTCCTACTTTCTTTAAATTTTCCAATCATATCTGAAGAGAAGGTTCAAATCGAAAGTAGACTCTTTATTTGTCAAGGAGGTATTGTTTCTTGCATCTGAGTAATACAGGAAACTGTTAAAATAAAATTATACTAGTTTACTTTGATCAGGACACATGGCCTTAAGTTATTAAATCTTGGTTTGTTTCTCTATCAGATATAATTTAATTTGTTGTTAATCAAATAAACTCATATGATTAATATGACATTTCATTCCCTCCCTCTATTTAAAAGGTTATTCAAAAATAATTTTTAGGATCAGTTTTATTAGTTCATAATATAAATTCTTACAAATATTTTAACTAAAACAAGTTTTTAGCAAAAAACTGAAATTATTGATTTATTTAAACTTTACATATTTATTTATTTAAATGTGAAGTTCCAACAAAGACTGAGTGCTGTAAAATTGCTTGTCACTATTATGTGATTCAGTAGATCTTTTTTTACAATTTAATAAAATCATTTAAATTCAATATAGGTATTATAGAAATTAATAAAATTATCATAATATATAATTTTAAATATAAAATAGAGAAGCTATTTAATTAATTGAAGGTTTCATTTTTTAAAGATGATCTCTCGATTATTATTGTAACTTCAGCAAACAAAGTCTGTTCTATTGTTTACATGGATTTATTTTGTTTATTTAAAATATTTGAATCACATTTTTCAGTTTTTAACAAAAATTGTTCATAGTTGAAATTAGAACAAAATTATTTAATTAATTTATGTTTTAAGTTTACTTGTTTGATAAATGAATTTTTATAATTTTTACTATTATTCAGCAAAACGTTTTCGGACTGTATTAGTCTCTCATCAGTGCTGCTAAACATTATACAAGAACATCGACATACAACAGAACAACGTCGTTATAAATAGAACATGACAATATTTAAAGATAGAACACGTTTACAAAATTCAAAGATTACTAAATTTAAGACGTTTATTCAGCAAAACGTCCGAAAACGTTTTGCTGAATAAAATCCATACTTGCGAATGAGCTGTATTTAATCTAATATCGTATTAAGCAAGTAGTTTTTAGTATTTTTGAAAGTAGAACAAAATTATTTAATTAATTTATGTTTTAAGTTTACTTGCTTGATAAATGAATTTTTATAATTTTTACTATTATATTGTAAATATGCACGTTTTTTTTTACTAAGAAGCATTAAAGAAAGCACATTCAGGCAAAAATCATTAATTGATATTTCTTATATTTTACATGAAATTAAATGATATCAATTAATGAATCATGGTGTAACTTTACTAATATACACAATGGACTAGAAGGTTTCCATATATTTCATAATCTAAATTTTTGAAATACAAAATCATCATCAAGTATAAATATAGAATATCTATTGCATTGAATATATGTACATAAAAAATATTTATATGTATGTATTTTACATATCTAGCTAAAATTATATGTATACTCACACAAAAGACTATTTATGTTAATGTGCAGGTAAATATACTTTACACTAGCACTTTTTGCAGTTTAGGTTAACTATACATTTATTATTTTCCACAATGTACAAATATTTTTGAACATATATATATTCTAAGAACAAGTAGTTCTAAAATAAAGTATAAATATCTTAAAAATTGGCAAAGTTAATTAGTTTTACCTGCACATGATAATGTATTTCTTCCTTTTTCTAACTGCTAAAACCTTTTTATTCTTAAATATACTTTACACTAACACTTTTTGCAGTTTAGGTTAACTATACATTTATTATTTTCCACAATGTACAAACATTTTCGAACATATATATATTCTAAGAACAAGTAGTTCTAAAACATTTATTCACAGATATTCCAATAAAAATAATCTCAGAAGGCAGGAAAGTTTCTTTTTATATTGCTTGGTAAATATTTTCAGCTAACAATACAACCATTTTCAGCTTATCAAAAAATTTTGAGGTGAAGATAGCTGCATAATCAGTTGAAATTTATTTCAAATAGTGTAAATTAAAAATCTTCTTAAATTATTTTTATTAGGTCGCTCCTATATACACTTCTCTCTTGCTGTCTCGTAAATTATCCACAGGTATCCTATATATGCCTGAATTTAATCCTTCCTTCCTTTTCTCTTTCTTGTTCCTCAATATATTGAAGATTGTGGATACCCTTTTATAAGTTGACTTCTTGTTAGTTTTCTTTAGGGCCCTGTTAAGAGTTTTATATTCGTGCATCTCATATGGTATGGATATACAATTTTCCAAGTCTAATGGAGAGCACTCGTTTATTGCAGTTTGTGTTTGCCTTAGAAGATGCTGTTTGTGTTCTATGCTACGTTTTTGTTCCAAAAATATCCTTTCCATAAAATTCTTGTTGTATCCGTGCCTATAGCCATATTGGTATATACTATCAACTTCCTTTTCTAAATATATTTCGTTACTACAGTGCGTTAATGCACGCCCGAAGTATGCTCTAAATGCCGATTTTTTGTACGACCATGGGTCACATGACCACTTAGGTATTATTATCGGTGTGCTTGTTGGTTTAGTATACACAGTGGTTTCATAACGGTCTGGCGTAGCTAGTATTCTTACATCTAAATATTCTACTCGTCTCTTATCTTCCATTGTTTTCTTAAGCTTAAGACCATACTGCTGTTTGGAAAGTTGTTCTATCAAATCTTCGGCCTTACTTTGCTCTCTCCACAAAACAAATATGTCCTCAACATATCTCGTATATAAGACCATATCAACCTTTAGACTCAGTTATTTGGCTCTCCACTTCTCTTACTACTAGTTCTGCAAGGATCCCAGCCATTGGGCTGCCAATTGGGACTCCTTGTGTCTGTGCTTGTAATATTTCCCTTTAAACTCAAAGACAGAATCATGGCATATCATGTGTGCTAGGTCTCTTAGTACAGTGGGTTCTCGTTCTTCTTCTAGCGTTTATTCTAAAAGGAACCTGTAAAAAAGCACACATATGGCATTAAGGTTCAGCGACGGATACAAGGATTCAAAGTCCATGATAGTCATAGTCTCTTCACCTTTAGGCTCAATCATTCTCAGTTTTTCTAAAAACTCTTGTGATGAATGGACTGCAAGCTGGTAAAGTTCTAATTTTTTACTACTCCATTTGGCCAAAGTTCTTTCTAAGTAGTATGTGGGGGGGAGTGACTTCTCTACAATAGGTCGGTACTACTCCATTTGGCCAAAGTTCTTTCTAAGTAGTATGTGGGGGGGAGTGACTTCTCTAAATAGGTCGGGTAGAGACTGGGTCCTTATGTGTTTTTATATACGTAAAAATCCTCGGACATGCTGGGTTAGGTATTCTCCTTGTACCTATAAATGATGGAATGTTTGACCTTTTAAAAAATCTGTTAACTTTCACAGCTAATGTTAAGGTTGGGTCATTCTTTAAAACTTCTGCTTGGGAATCCCGTATAAATTGCAGTATAAAGTTCTCATATGTTTCCTTGTTCAACATTACTAATTTTTTAGACTTGTCATCCCTAGTTACTGTAATACGTTGCTCTTCCATCCACTTCAGAGTCTGTTTAATATTTTTATGATGCACGCTCTCATTCCTTATACCATATTTTCTCAAGTTAGATTATATTCTGTCTCATTCAGCTATAAAGGACCATCTCATATGCTCCGCTACTAGATCTAACAGTTGCAACAATCTCTCTATCGGCAGGATATCTTGTGTAAAGCTCGTATTTTCAAATTTAGCACATGCAGGACCCATTTGGAGCACTTCTTTTGCAAAGTTTGGGATCACTATGTTTTGTCATCCATAACAGTCACTACTTCTCCTATAGGGAGCGCTTGTTTAGGTTTACATCTAAGTTGCATTTTAAATATCCATTTAAGTTTTTTAACATGTTTCTTCCTAAGATGCTTCTTAAAATTTTCCATTATATCGTTTATATACTGGAGTTCTGAGGCTAGGTATTGATTCCCAGTGGTATATATCTCATCTTTCATGTGCTCTATTCTTGTCTTAAGTCCAAAATATTTCCTCTTTGCATCTGTTATTGCTGCACGCAAACAAATATTCTTAGTATTATGTAAAACCCTCTTCGAGCGTATAGGGAGTCTAATCCTATATATGGACATAGGTAGTACAGAGTTAATCTTACGTTCTTTGAGAAACACTAACGTCTCTTCGGCTTTAACTAACTTGTTCAAAATTTTCTTATACTCACTAATATTTGTCATCTTTTACTGTCGGCTCCACAGTCCGTAACAATTTATCGACAAACTAAACACTGCTTATATTTAACTAAATAAAGTTCAATCATCAGTCCAGCAGAAACTGCAGTTAAAGCAATGTTATGAAACCACTGTGTATACTAAATCAACAAGCACACCGATAATAATACCTAAGTGGTCGTACAAAAAAATCAGCATTTAGAGCATACTTCGGGCATGCATTAACACACTGTAGTAACAAAATATATTTAGAAAAGGAAGTTGATAGGATATACCAATGTGGCTATAGGCACGGATACAACAAGAATTTTATGGAAAGAATATTTTTGGAACAAAAACGTAGCGTAGAACACAAACTGCAATAAACGAGTGCTCTCCATTAGACTTGGAAAATTGTATATCCATACCATATAAGATGCACGAATATAAAACTCTTAACAGGGCCCTAAAGAAAACTAACAAGAAGTCAACTTATAAAAGGGTACCCACAATCTTCAATATATTGAGGAATGAGAAAGAGAAAAGGAAGGAAGGATTAAATTCAGGCGTATATAGGATACCTGTGGATAATTTACAAGACGGCAAGAGAGAAGTGTATATAGGAGCAACTAAGAGGAATTTTGAGGACAGATTAGATGAACATAAGGATAACGTTAGAAAAGGAAACTTAGCAATGGCATTAGCGCAAAGGGTATACAAAATAGACGTGAATATTCTATGGAAAGAAGCTAAAGTACCATAAACTTGGGGTGACTTTGACCCATTAGGGTGGCTTTAGCCCAATTGTGGAAAAATGTTTCTGTTTTAAATATCTCACTAATTTTTAAATTTATCTAACACAAGTCTTTCTTGGTGTTGGGATTTTTTTTTCCGTCAGTGTATAAACAATGTTTGTTTACATGTAATTTAAAAAATATTTAGGCAACTGAAAAAATTTAGGACCCACCATCAAAAGAGTGAATTTTCATCGATTACACACACAAAAAACAGATTTACAAAAGCTGGATTAATAAAATCGGGAATGAATTTTTTTTTATTGATTATCATAATTTTTTGTTCTGTGACCTTGACATGCATATATGGCATAAGCACTCAAGTGGTTAAGCATATTTTAAATCTAAATAATAATTTGTTTATCCTCATTAGTGTCACGTACAACTTTAGATTGAAATAACTCGAAGACTATACAATGAAATTTTATAAATCCTTTTGATTTGAGTTTCTACGAGCTGAACTCTAAGTTCATTAGAATTTGTGACTATTAAATATTTTTTAAAATATCCGTTCTAAAAAAATATTAAACCATTCAAATATCACATAATTTTATAACTTATTCGATAGATGCTGCGATGTGGGCTTTCTGGTAGATTAAGTTAGATGTTATCTTTCAGACAATAATTATGCATTAATTTGTAGATAATGAGGATATATAGTAATTAATATAAGACAAAAATGAATAAATTTTAGATACATTAAAATGGAAGATGTATTTTTTTTTTTCAGCGATGTTTGTGATGTGACGATGTTTCTTACATGTGAAAATAGAACAGAATATTCCCTTTTTAACCTGCTATTTACCACTGAATAGTTTTATCAAATGATTTTAGGAAAATTCAAGGGAGGTGAGTGAAAGTTGATCGATCATCAATCAGTCCAATTACAGTCATCTCCTCATCCATCTGTTTCGGTTGACAGCTCATGCCTGTAATCAAAATACCAAAATATGTTCCTCCTTAAATTTTTCTATGAGATTTTTCAGCTAGTCAAAATATCTGTCAATCTATAGTACCATGCCTTTAATCCAAAGCACTCTTAGCAGTTGAGTTTTCTTTTTTGAGTTTTCTTTTATAAAAGTGTACAGTAGCTAATGTTTTTGGCAAAATTTACCATCTTCAGGCTACTAAATATTCAAATTGTATTCTAAAACGTGTTCTAAATATAAGACATTTGTCCATAACAACAAAACATTGCCATGGTGATTTCATCATCATGACGTTTTATTATGTAGGATAATGTCTTTTAACTATCCGAGCATATTGTGGTACACAGTTTTTAACTAATAACATGTACGATCGCTTAAAACATCTACTGCATAGTTCCAAGCGGGAGGGAGATGTATCGCTGTTCTGTCATTTATTAAGTCTTCCTTTCTCTGTCTTCTTCTTATCTCCAGGGTTTCCGTGGTTACGGCTTGGCTAGTTCTTCTTAGCGGTTTAATAACTTTGCTTTATCCCAATGAATCTGTAGGTCACTACTATGTGCTTCTACAGCCAGAGCTGTGGTCAATCTCCCCTTGGCTAAATCTTTCTTATGTTCCTCTACTCTTTGCGAAAGGGTTCTAGTGGTGACCCCTATGTAAGACGCTGTGCACCCTGAGGTTTTCTCTTTGACTGGTACTTTATATACCCCTTGCCTCTCTGTGTGTTTCCGAGGGTCTTTCTCATTCCTTAGTAACTCGAAGATTGTAGGTGCCCTCTGTACTGCTAACTTCTTATTCGTTTTTTTTGGCTACCTTATTCACGACATTGTAACTATTCAGGTTATACGGGACTGGCATATACCTTTCTTGCTGTAAGCTTCTTTCTTCCTTGTGTGCTTGGTCATTGGAAGTCCTGTTTTCTTGTATCTTTCTTCTTATACTCTCCATAAACAGTCTAGTATAACCATGTTGCTGACCAGTTTCTCTGATATATTCCAACTCCTTTTTCAAGTCAGCGGTTTCTGTGCAGTATGTTACAGCTCTTCTGTAAAAGTACCTAAATGTTGCTTTCTTGTAGTTTATTGGGTCATGAGACCAGTTAGGGATAAGTATTGGTTCATATACAGGTTTACAATACACGGTTGTCTTCAGTTTCCCTTTATCTAATGTTATACTGATGTCTAAATAATGGATGTTGTGCAGGTTACATTACTCCTTCCTCAGCGTTAAATCATAACTATCTATTGTAAATGCTTTACTAAAATTCTGTAACACCGCACTGTCTTTCCATACGACCATGACGTCGTCAACATAGGCATTCATTCATTTCATCATTTTTGGCTGAAATTGCTGTAAACTCTGGCCTTCCATTTCCTAAGTAAGATCTCAGCTAAGGGGCCAGCCATAGGCCTGCCTATGGGTACCCCTCTTGTTTTCTTGTATATCTTGTCTTTAAATTGAAAGTAGGAGCCGTAGCAAATATATCTCTTAGTAATGATACTATGTCTTGAGCTTGCGAGAGATTTTCCAACATAAAATGATAAAATTCAATGCAAGTGGGTTCTAGTTTTAAATTGGGGTATAGGCTTTCGTAATCATACGTTGTTAGAATGTCGCCTTCATCGAACATGGTGCTACGTAACTTCATTAGGACGTTTGTTGTCACGGTTGTCGAATTGTCATTATCACCTAGTATGCTTATGCACCATTTAGCCAGTACCTTCTCTAGATTATAGGTGTGTGCATTCCTCTTCTCAAGAGAAATGCATCCACCTATATTAATGCAGTGGATATGACAATCTTCACAATGCCTCTGCCTCTGATTGCCTATATTTCAATTTTCATTGCATTAAACATGAAAGACTTTCAAGAATGACCAAAATTATTTTTGTCTCCTCCATTTATTATAAATATTATTTCCAAACCTTATTCAACTTCATAATACACTGTTGCAAAAAACAATGAAGGTTTGCTGTAAGCATATGAAGCAACCTCTCAAATTCCTTCAGTTACTCATACTGCTGACAGATACATTGCAGAGGCATTATCATAGGCTATTTAACGCAAACGAAACAGCAAAACCAGGCACTTATATCCATACTTACAAAAGCTGCATTTAATATTGGCCTCAGATTTGATTTTCTCATGAGCTCTTGAAATACACTGTGCATTCATTGACAATAAAATTTTAATCATTTGTTTGTCTAGCTGAAAAGCATTTGTATATAGTTTTGCAGTTCTTGCTCAATTTTTTAGAGTTATGTCTTTTTTTTGTAACAGTGTGTATAATGATGCAAAAACATGAATTACTCATATTTGTTTTGTTAGTGTTCTAGTTCAATGTTTGTGCAACCAATATCTTCAGTCTGGATCATAGTTCCATTTTTCAGTGCTTTTTTTTAATCTTTTAGCTATTATTCTGTTATTTAACACTTCTTTCCAACATCTCTCCAATATGTATTTCAGTTTTATCTTGTTAGGGTCTGCTATATTTACCTCATTTTTAATGTTCTTCTTTCATTTGATTGAAGAATGCCCCAAAAGAAAGCTTTCATGTAAGCTATAAAATACAGGAAAGCCTGTGTTAGGTGGTCAGCTTTTGGTAGCTGAAATTGTGACCACCAAACGCAGGTTGGCCACCAGACACAGTTAGCTACAAATTTCTTTATTAAACATTAAAGTTTAAAATACAAAGTTTAACTAACTATTACTATTATACTGCAATAACCCTATCAAACTAAATTAAAATCTCACAGCACTACTAACAGTAAAGTATAAAACTAATTTTAACTAACAAAGTTTATGCTACAGTTTCACATTTTTAATTAAATCTCAGGAAAGAAATTATTAATTAATGTCTGTTTTCAGAATTTTTTCACTTTAGAATACTCAGCTGATAGAAGATCTAAAACCCATCTGGCATTTCTGATCAAAACATAATTTGCTGGTCACCTAGTAGAAATTGTACACAAGATGCCGAAATTAAATATCACTGGCTATAGCCACAGAAAATTAAAATTAACAAAAAACACGAAGTTAAAACGTACAACAATCGTGCGCCTGATGTCTGAAAAACGATCCTACAAAGCAATGTTCCACTTTACAAACGTAAAGAAAAAATAAATAAAAATAATAATAAATAAATAAAAAAAGCAGAAAAACATGTCAGAACATGTGTAAGAGCATCTCTAGGTGACGGGTAACTGCACGCAGGGAAGCCTGATGCATCTATCCATCCCCAAATGTGATTGCCTTTTCCTGATCGTATGAGTTTCGCGATCGTTCTCCAGTGGCGCAATTGGTTAGCGCACGGTACTTATAAGCAGTACTTGTGAGTCATGCCGGGGTTGTGAGTTCGAGCCTCACCTGGAGAAAGTTATTTTTATGTACATTATACGACTTATAAGCAGTACTTGTGAGTCATGCCGGGGTTGTGAGTTCGAGCCTCACCTGGAGAAAATTATTTCTATGTACATTATACGATAAAATGTACATTATCAGACATGGGATTCGTAGCAGAATCCCTTTTCATAGAAGAACAGGCCAAAACCACACACGTTATCAACCTTAATAACACTTTATCAATATCCAATGCTTGGCTTTGGACCTTGGGGTTTCCAATCACATTTGAGGGATGATAGATGCGTCAGGCTTCCCTGCGCGCAATTGTCCGTCACCTAGAGATGCCCTTACACACATTCTGACATGTTTTTCTGCTTTTTTATTTATTATTATTATTTATTTTTTCCCTACGTTTGTAAAGTGGAACATTGCTGTGTAGGACCATTTTTCTGGCGTTGTGCGCATGATTGTTGTATGTTTTAACTGTGTTTTTTTGTTAATTTTAATTTTAGTATTTTTTGTACTTATTTTTTGTTTACCTATTAACATTATGTATAGTAATTTTTTAGTTTTCGCACATATTTCCTTAATGTTTAGAGAATTTTGGATTCTAAATCAATTTGATATACGGACACTCGCGTGAAAAATAGTTTGCTTTTACTATATGTGTTTTTTAGATAATAATGATATCTTGGTAAGTTAATAATCTTTTAGAAATTAATTTACTTGTAATGGTTTTATTTTCTATTTTTTATTTTTTTGTTTCTTAACACCTCCACGCGCATCATTCTACCATTATCAGCACCAGACTTTACATTTATGATCAGCAATATGTTTTATGTAGTAATATTTACAGTTTTTAATGTAAGCAACAGGAACACATTTTCTGTCCCTACAGGACAGAAATTTAACACGTGTCACTAACCAGTAGCTTTTTCTAACTTTTATAAACAAACAACCTGGAGAAACATCCCTGCTCTCTGTATAACGAATAACTAAAACTGAAGTAGACCAGTTGACAGTGCTGTACTGACCTTTTATTTCTTTTATATTAGAATTCATTTTTAACTGCATTTATAATTTAAATTATTTATTGAAAGTGGGAATGAAGAGAATCTATGAAAGTGGGGCATTAAAACGTAAGAAGAAGGCAGAAAAAGAAGAAGAGATCAAGAAAATACCAAAATTAGATGCATTTTTTACTAAAGTTGAAATAAAAGAGACAGAAGCAGCAACCATAGCTACAAATGAGAAAGGAATTCATAAAAGTTCTCCAATCAATGCAATTCCGTCTTCAAGCGCAGCGCCTAGTATTTCAGATCAATTTTTTGAAAATTCTTTGGATGATTTAGTTGATGTAGCTCAAGATTTGACAATAGAAATTGATTTACCATTTAACAGATGTAATTATATTGGGCTGTGGGGTGATTTATCTAGCGAAGATGTTTTGTTTTGGATTAAACAAGGACCAACAGTTTGTCAGCACTTGGAGGATTTTCAATCTTCTAAACAGTCTTACAAGGATCATGATCGGTATTGTTCAAGAGCATTATTTACTAATGAAAGAGTCAATGGCGAGATATACACCCATTAATGGCTGATTTATTCACCATCTGTAGGCAGTGTTTTTTGTTTTGTATGTAAAACATTCAAAATTTCAAATTTCATCCTTGCCACAAAGTCTAGGGGGTTGGCAAAACCCCTCCTCTATGCGTCGTCTTTAAGACGAAGAATGTGATGACAATGTTAAAATAACAGATGTATTTGATATCGTTATTATCTCTTTCGAGGTAATAAATTTAAGATAGTGTATTCAGATGTCTTTTGTAAGTAAAGTCCAAGACTCGACATCTGAACTGTTTGGAACTATCTAGAAAGTGTGTAATGTAACCCCTGCCTGGGAAAGGTGAGGAAGAGGTTACAGGAATAACATAGCGAGGATATGTAACTCCTGCCTGGAAAGGTGAGGAGAGAGGTTACAGGAATAATATAGCGAGGACGATGCAAGTCGACGCTTTTGGGTTCTGTGTCTCACCTTGCTAGTCAGTTACTTCCAGCTCCGTGTGTTAAGATATTCTCCGCTTCGTCGATTTCTTCTCTACATAGATTAATCCGTCAATAGAATAATTCTTCATTAACTGAATAGTTCGGAGGAAGATATTTGATAACTACAAAATTTGTCAATCACCTGTATTGTGTTGTGTGTGTCGTCTTTCCAGAGACTAAAGACTGTTGATAGACTAAAGACTTTTTGTGCCGATTCCAAGTTCATCAACTAGAGTGATAAAGACCAAGTTGTATTCACAGGTATCTATCTCTCATTGTCAGTCTATAGTGGTTGTAAATAGAAATCTTTCTTATGTTTTTCTTCAAGTAACAAAAAAGAAGCTCTTGAATTTAATTTCAATGTTGTTCTCCATTTTTCGCTGAGATGCCTCAGACAGTCATCCTTACTCGCGCGTCTAACATGAACTGCTCGTAGGTTGTAAGACCTGTTGTTTTCCGCATTTCCATTTCCGCCTGGAATTCCACAAAAGGGACTTAAAGATTGGAAGAATGCTGCTGCTTTATTGAAAAGTCACGAAAATTCATCAGAGAATAGAGAGGCTTTGATGTTTTATTTGGTATGTAGAAGCAACAATGCATTATCTGATCAGTTGAATGATGAAACACAGAAAGAACAAAACTATTGGCAAAAGGTACTAGAATGAGTAGTAGCAGTGATCTGTACTTTGGTTGAGAGAAACCTGGCATTTAGGAGCTCAAATGAAACATTTGGAATGGAGGGCAATGGAAACTTTATTGGCTTTTTAGAATTGATAGCAAAATTTGATCTATTTTTATCTGAACATATTAAAAATTATGGTCAAGCTGGTTCGGGAAGAACTTCATATCTATCAAAAACAGTATGTGAAGAACTAATTGATTTGATGGCAAAAAAAGTTTTAATTATTGATGGCAATTATTACAGATGTGAAAAAATTGAAATATTTTGGAATTTCAGTCGATTCCACCCCAGATGTTTCTCACAAGGATCAACTATGCATTATTTGAGATATGTAGATGAATTGAATTTTGAACCAATGGAATGATTTTTGAATTTCATTGAAATTGAGGATCACACTGGAACCAATTTAGCAGAAACGACTGTAAATTTTTTGGAAACTAAAGCTGGTTTGAATTTTGCTGATTGTAGATCTGTCATGTGATAATGCAATGAATATAGCAAGAAAATATAAAGGTATGCAAACAAAAATTTTGGAAAAGACAATAAAGCGAGTTTTTTACCTTGTGCTGGACACTCACTGAATCTGGTCGGTACTTATGTTGTCGAATGTTGTATAGAATCAATCAACTATTTTGGAATAGCTCAACAAATTTTCAATTATTTTTCATCGTCCATCAAAAGATGGAATGTCATTGAAAAAAATTCCAATCAGTCAGTAAAATCATTATCAAAGACTAGATGGAGTGCTCAACAGACTCAATCAAGGTAATACATCGTAATTATGGAAGTTTATATTGGATGCTTTAAGCAGTATTGTAGAGAATGAAAGTTTTGATGGAACCTAAAGAGCAGACGCACAAAATTTACTGTCAAAAATTTTAGAGTTTGAGTTTGCATTACAAACAGTTTTTAGGGACGTAATACTAGAAAGAATTAATGCAGTTTCCAAGTCCTTGCAAGATTCGAAAATTACGCTAGACACATGTTCTTCTTTGTATTCATCTCTTGGTGAGTTCCTAATGAAATTCAATGATCAGTTTGATACAATTGAAGCAGAAGCTATACAATTATTGCCTGATACTAATTATACAAAAAAGACACAACGAACTAAAAAAGATTTCCAGGTGAATCTCAATCAAATGAAAAAGTGTTAAGTCCCAAAGAAAACTTTAAAAATAATGTTTTTCTTAAAATTTTGAAAAACATTAATATGAATTTAAAACAACAAGCTAGTCTTATAAGGAAATTAATCATAATTTTGGATTTTTAATCAACATTGACATTACTAATGAAGAACTGAAGACATGTGTACAAAATATCGTCAAGAAATACCAAGGAGATATTGATGATTCATTATATAGTGAAGTTTTGCAACTACATAGTTTCGTGAAAATTAATTATCGAGATCGAGAATCCCCTTTGACTCTTTTATTCTTGTATACGATGATAAGAGAAAAGAATATGGAAATTGCATTTCCAAACACCAAAATAATATTAAGAATTTATTTATGCTTGATGATTACCAACTGTTCTGGTGAGAGGAGTTTTTCAAAATTAAAATTAACTAAAAATGATCTAAGGTCAACCATGGCCCAGAGTACTTTAAACAATTTCATTTTATTATCCAGCAATATCGATAAAATGAAATCCATTGATTTTGATTTATTAATCAATGAATTTGCCAGAGAAAAATGTAGAAAAAATTTTTGAAAAAATTGTAATTTTTATACCATATTGAATTTTATAATACAATAATTAAAAAAATAGTTTTCATATTTCATAAAGCCTCAACTCGATAATCTAGTATTAACTTTTAAATCAGATAAAGTATTTTAAGATAGAATTTATAAAAATCCATAATTATATGAATAAGTGAAATGAAATCAATTTCAGAGATAGTTATTATATTTAGGGGCCCCAAAAATGTAAATCTGGCCCTGCTCAAGGCAGATACACTTTCAAATGAGCAATGAAAGCAGGGCCGACAAGAGAAGGGGGATGATGGAGTAAAATTCTCCAGGCCCGGGATTCAAAGAGGCCTGACATCATTTTGCAATTTTTTTTTATGCGCTAATTAATTGTAGAAGAAAGGTGCTGAAGTTTATAGTCCAAAGCGGGATAATAAATTTCCCTAACATTACAAGTTTAAAATTATTTTCCCACATAAATTTTTCTCCTGGGCCCAGCAGCATCTTTTAATGCCCATGGCAAAACACTAATCCCAGTGGAGTATTTTAATTAAATTCAATAGAAACTTCTGGAATTACTCATAATTAATTGGATATAAAATGTAGAATAATTTAACGTTGTTAAGAAATAAGGCAACAGAAGATTGATTATCCAACAGTGCTAAATTAATCTTTGAGAAAATAATTGGGAGAAGAATCAATATATGTCAAGTTGGCAAATATGCTTTAATTCCCAGAATGATTTAAGTCGAGTGATCATAATTTTCCATTTGAATAGTGAAGAAGTTTCCAATGGAATCAGCATATGGAATCAAATAATTAAGATTCAAGACAAATCTTTAAATTCAATTGGAATTTATTTAGAAAAATGTATTTTCTCATAGTTAATTATATATTGCAGCATCATCATCAGCGATTGCTTCAGATAATTTGTAATTTGTTCTTTCCAGTTATCCTGAAAATTTCTGTAATTAATTTTTATAAAGAAATATATTCTTAATTAATAAGACAAACTTTGTTAATAATACAGAAATTTTGCTTAATAATTGCATAAAATTTTGAAATCATTAAATTATAAAATCATTCATCGATCACCAACATATTCTTTTTTGCTGGTGTAGCTGCAGCAGGTTTACTAGTAATAGATAATTTATATTTTATAAACAGAAAAAATACTAAAATATATTTTGAAAAATTATTTGTTTTTGAACCCATTCAATCACCAAATTTTGTTTTATGTTAATATCCTATTAGTCCATTTTGCATTATACAAGTTTTAAAAAATATGATAATACTTACTTTCAAGCCATTCCAAACTTCCAACAATTTAAAAGCCATTGAAGCAACTCCGTGTTCTCTTCTTTCATCATCGTCATCTACTGTATCTCTGCTTTCATCATCTGCACGTCCAAGCATTTCTGAATTTTTTTCTCCCATCATAAACTTTGTTCCTTCTTCACTGTCATCTTTTAATCCACTCAATTCTAAGTTATCTTGTCTGTATCCAGAATTTGACCCCAATGGTTCTTTTATTAAGGCATTAGTTGTGCACTGTTGTTCTTTAGAAGGACATCTTTCACTTTCAATTGGATTCAGCAAGTTAAATTCTGATGAGCCTATATTAGATGTAATTCTGTTATCAGAAGATAAATAAGGATTATCCACATCTGCATTTACAGGACTATTAGAACTTTCACTATCAGATGTAATATCAGCACTTTCACAGAGTTTTAATTTTTTGGCTGGTTGTTCACTTTCTTCTAGTTGAGATGTATTAGGATTAATTTGTTCAATTTCCATAATTTCATCTTTTCCTCTTTCTAATTTTTGTGATGCTAACTGTTTAGCCCATCTTTCCACTACATTCATTACTTTACTGTCAAGCAGCATTGTTTTATTTGTAATTGGAAGCAAAGTTAAAATTCGTAGAATCTGAAAATAAATATATTTCATTATTACATTTTAAACAGATAAAAGAAAATGCATTTAAGTCAATCTAATCAAAATTACTTTTGTCCTTTATTATTTTCTATTAATTATAAAATAGTTTTAAGTTCCTAAAGGCTATTTATTATAAAAGAATGTCTTTCATAAGAATGTTTTATATTCAATTCTAGTTATTATTAATATAATTAATAAACAAAAGTAAAATTCCAACAGAAATATTAATGGTAATTAGAAAAATTGTACTTAATTCTTAAATGATTTAGAAAAGACTATAGTTAAAATAAAATTAGTACACACTAATTTTTATTACATAAAGTGAAATTTCAAAAATTATTTACAATAATAAATTTTTTAAATCTACATTATCTGTTTAATTTGCAAGATATTAATTTGAATTCAATTTTCTCAATGTTTGTATTGAGAAAATTAAGTTTAGACTTGTTCAAGTTGAAGTTGAATTAACTAAAGTTATGTTGATTTTTATGGTTGCTGTTATTGTCACGTTAAACAAAATACAAATTGTGACTCTATAGGTAGTTAAATATCTATAAAACAAGCATTTTTTGCAGTGTAGAATAAATGTTTTTGGCATATAGTCCTCATCATGTTACAAAAAAAAACACAGAACAACAATTACATGGAAATTTTACCTGTTAGCACTTATAAGCAGACGTATGTCATAACAAGTGGATTAAGAATGTTTTTTTATTTAACTAGAGGAGCGCTTTCAGCTTAATCCACCATTATCAACTCTTATTGATAATGGCGGATTAAGCCATTATTAACATTGATTCTGGAACCAAAGCGTACAATTTCTTTTAGAAATTGTAAATTGTACACTTTGGTTCCAGAATCAATGTTCTTTGTTCTAAAAACATTATGTAAGAGTTGATAATGGCGGATTAAGCCAAAAGCGCTCCTCTAGTTAAATAAAAAAGCATTTTTAGTCCACTTGTTATGACACAGGTCTGCTTATAAGTGCTAACAGGTAAAATTTCCATGTAATTAAATCCTACATAAAGCAGTGCATTACTAAAGCAATAGTACAGAACAACAATTTTAAACAAGGACTTTTTAGCAGTAAACTCAGTAGATATTTTTTACTTTATTTTGCAAAGTACTTTTGGCTAATCGCCATCTTCAGCATTATACATTAACATACAGAAGTATTTGAAAAATTGTTTGAATAGTTCTGTATATTAATGTATAGCACTGAAGATGGTGATTAGCCGAAAGCTTTGCAAAATAAAGCAAAAAAGTATCTACCACACCGTTACATTGCTCCATTTTTAAAATACATAAGTCTCAGCTCACCGAGCAGGAAAAGTAATACGATCACAACACTTTTATTAAATATAGCACTTTCGGCTCTACTGAGCCGTCTTCAGTATTTAACAAACAGACAAAACAAACAGCTAAACAAACAGTTAAAACAGCAAACGAACAGCTAAACAAACAGTTAAAATACACAGATTTTGTTCTAAATTCTAAAACAAATTTAAAAAATCATAAAAAGTACTTAGCATGTTCTTTCTGCCTATCATTAGGATCTTACAGTCTTAACACTTTAGTAACCATCATGTACTAATATTACTATTAAAACCCATGAAAATAATAATAATACAGTTTCTGCTTCTGTTATCAATTTAGAATTTAGAACAAAATCTGTGTATTTTAACTGTTTGTTTAGCTGTTCGTTTGTAAATACTGAAGAGGGCTCAGTAGAGCCAAAAGTACTATATTTAATAAAAGTGTTGTGATTGTTTGTGAGCATATTACTTTTCCTGCTCGGTGAGCTGAGACTTATGTATTTTTAAAGTAAAGAATATCTACTGAGTTTATTGCTAAAAAATGCTTGTTTAAAATTGTTGTTTAATGAACTTAAGCAGTTTGGTTTTCTAAGTTAAAATACAGAACAGAATGTCTTAATGAAAAATAAAACTTGAACTAAAAAGAATGCTGCTATGATTACAAAATAAATATAACTAACAATTAATATAACTATTAAAATAAATACAAAGCAACTCAGCCTAATACAAAGTATTTAACCTTACAAATTAAAACTGATACTATCAACTAGAAAAAACTTGGTCGGGAAATCAAAATTAAAATTAGTGTGGAGCAGACAAGATTTTCAGTAGCATATAACCATGCTGGGAAAGCTGCTAGGCAGGCTTTTTGTTTTTGTTCTCTATCCTCTGATTTGCGATGATTTCTAGTGCTTTTGAAGTTGTAGCTTGGTTTGGTATATTCAGCTGGCTAACGGTTCTTGCTTGGTCCCAGCCTATTTGCAAATCATCAGAGTATGCTTCAACTGGCAAAGCTGTCATTAATTTATCTTTAAATATATATCTTTTATGTTCTTCTATTCTTTGTGTTAGTATTCATTTGGTTGTGCCTATATATGCAGATTTCTGTTTTGACCAGGCATTTTCTACCAGTATTTTATAGACACTACTCTTCTGCTCATCCTTTAAAGCAGTGTTTCTAAAACTTATTACTATGAAGATCTCAAAGTATACACAAAATTTACCAAAGCCCCACCTTAATATTCTACAAATATGAAAAGGAAATATATAAAAATAAAAATCAGCATTATTGCTTAATATACAATTTTTATTGCATATTTTTATAAAGATGGATAATTATTAATTCGTCAAATACCGACATTAATAAAATAAAAAATAAAAAAAATGTATTTGTCATTAAAAAATTTTAATTTAATTTAATTTGGAATGAACGTAAACAACAAAAAAGATGCAGTTGATGCTATGATATTAAGTGGTCAAAATCAGGTTCAATATTTGTAAGTTGAAGTCATAAATTCCCCATGTTTTAAGATATCCAAATAATTTCTTTGCTTTGTCAAGAGCTGACATATCCACTAAAACCACAGTCTACTAAATAGAAGTTGGAAATGCGATAATAATTTCTTTGCTACTGCACATAAAGAAGGATATTTGCCAGCTATTTTTTTCTGCAACCAAAATTCTTGATAAGAATTTTTAAATTTTGGCTTCAATTTGATATCTTCTTGTAATGCAATCAATTCCTCTTTGATAAAATGTTCTGTAACATAAATGTTATTTAAAAATGAATTTATTATCCAATCAGGAAGTTCCAAATCAAGTAAATCTCAGAATATTGCAATGAAGCACAAGTAAACACAACAACTGAATCATTCCAGCTGCGTGCACTTACATGATTCGCAACACCCCCTACTGCCAACTTGCTACTTGGCACCCCCCTCTAATGACCCAATTGCCCCTCCAGGGGGCAATATTGCCAACTTTAAGAAACACTGCTTTAAAGGGTCTTTGTCATTTCTTACTAAATTAAATATAGTCGGTGTTCTTCTAATGGCAATCTTTTTATTACGTTCGTTCACTCTTTTGTTTATAAAATTAAATTTTTTCAAATTGTACAGCACAGGTAATTATCCTTCGATTTGAGTCAGATGACCGGCTGCATCATGTTGGTTTGTGTGTTGGTTAGGCTTGTTTTTACTGAGGTCAGGATGTTCTGTAAGAAGGATCTCTTATAACCATGATTAATTCTTACTGAAATAATGTATTCCAATTCATTCTGAAGATCATGTGGGTCTGTACAATATGTTAATGCTCTTCTGTACAAATATCTAAAAGAGGCTGTTTTGTAGGAGATAGGATCCTGAGACCAGTTAGGAATTAAGACTGGTTCATATGATGGTTTCCTCTACACTCTCGTCTGGAACTACTGATTGTTAACAGTTATTAATACGTGTAAAAAACGAATACAGTTCTGGTATTATTACTCTTATCTTAAAGAAAGCCTATAAGCTTCTATTGCGAAAGTATTAATGAACTCATATATCTTAGTATTGTCTTTCCAAATTACCATTATGTCATCCACGAAGCTAATGCAAAATTTTATAGCCAGTTGGAAAATTGGTAAAATATGCTCTTCTACAGATCTAACTTGTAAGTAAAATTTCTGCCAGCGGATCTGCCACAGGGCTTCCTATTGGTACTCCTACTGTTTGTTGGTATACTTGACTCTTGAAGGTATAATAAGAATTGTAAAAAATGTACAAGCAAGTAGTATAGCCAATTTATTGAGGGATATACCACACCTAATTTGCTACAATTCTCATGCCTTCCAGGGACTATTCATGATACATAGGGATTATTTATTTATGATGGCAACATGATAATGTCAGACCTCACATGGCAAGACTTTCTCAACAATGCCTCCATGGAGTTCATATCCTTCCATAGCCAACTAGGTCTCCAGATCTCTTGCCAATAGAGCATGTTTGGGATATGATGAGAAAGCAGCTGCAGCCACCACAGAATGTTAGTGAATTAGTCCAACAACTGTAGAATATATGGCAAAATTTGCCACAGGACAACATTAGATTAATGTTTGATTCCATGCTGAACTGTATATTGATTTGTATCATTGCCACAGGAGGGTGTACATGTTTTAACATGTAATCATTATTTTGCTATTATTTTATAATAAAAAATTCTTTTGCTACGAAAATGTAATCATATCTTTACATACACATTTGTGCATGTGAAGTTTCATAGATATACACTTTCTTTGGGATGCATCATTTTTTTGCAATAGTATATATAAAAACATATATGCAAAAGTCACTGTTTGTGTAAAAAGTGTTCAAGAATCAAAAGTCAAAACATAGCAGTCACTTTACTGTACCTACATGTTTCCTATTCTTTCTATACTGCTTCTATGCATTGCTGATACTGTATGGGTTGAGCTTATTGATGATGATTAATTTATATTTGCAAATAGCAATGTTCTCTCAAGATCTTTTTTTGTTTATCCATCTTAGTAAACTTACTTCCTTCTATTGAATTTCAGCATTAAAGCTATATGCCCTCTGTGAAAGAGCAGATTTTTGTAAGTTTTTTCTCAATATCTATTTTGTGTTCATTCACTCTCTTCTCTAGCAAGCAGGATGTATATACCAGACCTGGCCATTATTTTAAAAAATTTTTATTTAAATACTTTTTCAAATAATTTTTATCTTATTTGATTGGCAATTATTTTCAAATAATTATTTGATTGATTATTTGAATCATCAATTAATTTTTTAATTATTTGTTATTTTATATAATTTCAAATAACAAATAAAATAAACGCATTCTAAGTACTGTAATATATGATAAGATGGCCTGTACAATGATATATTTTATCTGTACAATATGCTGTACTGTAATATATGATAAGATGGCCTGTACAATGGTATATTTTATTTTTTCTGTACAATATGCTGAATATGTACAATTGAAGAAAATGTGCACAAGTATACAGTTGTACAAAATGCTTACAATTTAGCAAACGATCTACAATAGGTGTATGGATGCACAGTTATAAAAAATGTACATAACACAGTTGATGAAAATGTGTACAAAATGCCTATAATTTAACAAAATATGTATAAACAAACAGATATAAAAAATGTACAAATTGTTCAAATTGTATAAAAAATTACATAAAATATATGCTCAACAGATGTACAAATGTACACTTGTACAAAATGTCAAAATCAGTGTACAATTTTACAAAATTTACTCAATAAGTGTACAATTGTATAAAATATGCTCAATAGATACACAAATGTACACTTGTACAAGATGTATGCAACAAGTGTAAATTTGTACAAAATGTACACAAAAGGTGTACAATTGTAATGTACTCAATAAGTATATAATTGTACAAAATATGCTAATTGGATGTACAAATGTACACTTGTACAAAATGTTCGGAATAGGTGTATAATTGTACAAAATATATGCAATAGTGTACACTTAATAAAGTAATAATGCAATAAGTATACAACTGTACAAACTATATTCAATACATGTACTAAAGTACACTAGTACAAAATGTATGCAATAGTGTGCAATTACAAAATTAATTCAGTTCTTACACTGCCAATTTTTAGACCAAATAAATATCGAACAGCTCTAAGGCAGGAAACAAAATATATACTTTAATAATAAATATTTTACAATATGCTAGAAGTGCTTTCGATTAAATTATAATCCTCATCAGCTATATCAAGAATTCCGGACTGTAACAGAAATTCCATAGAACGCCTTTGGTTTTTTGAATATTACAAACATTGTCGCTATAGCAACCACTCTTTACAGTTTTTAAAAGGGATTAAATATTACAGTTTTAACTTATTTTACAATTTTTATATAAAAATAATAAATATATTAATAACACATAGAAATCATAAAACCGTCGTAAATGGTTACATAATACTAATAAAATTCTATTACTGCTTAATTAGTTTTTTCATTTTGAACAGCACTTCCATGCGTTGTTTATTGTAGTTGAATCTAGTTTGTTAATTGTTTTATTACTCCTATTACGGTTGTTAAAAATAGACATAGTTTCGGCAATCTTTCCTCTTTTCAGGTTTTGTTCCTTATGCAGTAATTTAGTGTCCTCCCACTTCATATCCAAATCTGTTATTAAAGCTCTTTGCGCTAAGGTCATATTAGCGGTTTTATTTAATAAATCTTTTTTGTGCTCAGGTAACCGTTTCTTAATAGATCTTGATGTGTAACCTATATAATTACCTTCTGTATTATTATCTTTATCATAGAAGGGTATTTGATAAACACCTGGACATTAATTTTTTTACAATATTTTTCCTGCCTTAGAGCTGTTCGATATTTATTTAGTGTACAATTGTACAAAATGTACAATTTATATATCCCAGTTGATGCAGTTGTACAAAAAGTACACAAAATGCATACAATTTAACAAAATATGTATGGGTACAGATTTACAGTTGTATTAAATGTGCACATTCCGTGCATAATTGTGCAAAAGTACACATAAGGCATACAATGTACAAAATATGTACAGTTTGTTCCAAAAAAATAGTCACCTGATTTGCAGGAGCTGAGCTTACCGGAAATTGATCAGTTATAAAGTCTGTCAGTTTAAACATGCATAGTGGAAGCTAAAAATGTACACGTCCGTTCTAGGCCTACCTGTACATTTAAATTGTAGAACAAATAACATTCAGAACAGAGCACTATAAAACTGGTATTAATTCTAGAACAGAGAATACATTTTCAAATTTAAAAAATGTTGGAATTTAAAAATTTTTTTTTTTTACATTTTTTATAAATATAAGACTTTGTAAGAAACGTATAAAAAATAAAAATTAAAAATGATAATGTAAGAATAAACAATAAAAATTTTTTAACCTAAACCTAGTCCTAAAATATCAATTGTGATTATATTCACTTCAATGTTAGTTAATTCCGTCATTCTATGTGACTCTTCTTAAATCATATTTCCATGCATATGAAACACTATCCTTTTGCTTATCGTTTATAATCATCCCCTGCCTGCTCCCTTTAAAAATTTGCAATTCTTCAGCTACACTAAGCTCTTTTACATCATAAAACTGTTTAATTATTTTAGCCCCCTTCAAATTCCCTTTCTTAATGTCTCTCTTATGCTCTGCGATTCTATCCCCAAATTCCTGGCTGTCGCACCAATGTAAACTTCTTTTTTGTCTACTGTCCAAATTTTCTTTTGGTACTTGATAAACTCCTGTGCACTCTTTTTCTGCATAGTTATCCTTTATATTCTTAAATAGGTTATAGATTGTCCGCAGTCTTTTATACACTGGTTTCTTATTCTGTTTTTTTATAATCTTACTTACCGTTTTATGGCTCCTCATCATATCTGATATTATCGTATAAGATTCATTTATTTGACTATTTGAGGAGTGCTGACCATGACTATTTTCTTCCTGGTTAGCGCCTCTACTGCTCCTTTGCCTCTCGTATATTTCCTTATATAACTTAACTACCATTGAAATGAATATAATCGTGATCAATATTTTAGGACTAAGTTTAGGTTAAAAAATTATTATTGTTTATTCTTACATTATCATTTTTTATTTTTATTTATTATATATTTCTTACAAAGCCTTATATTTATAAAAAATGTGAAAAAAAAATTTTTTTTAATTCCAACATTTTTTAAATTTGAAAATTTATTCTCTATTCTAGAATTAATATCTGTCTTATAGTGCTCTGTTCCAAATATTTTGTTCTACAATTTAAATGTATTATATAGACCCTCCAAGGTCTCACACTTCTTTTGCTGGACACAATGAGTCAAAATGTGGGACATACAGGCCATTTGTTGATATTTACAGATTTATTTTTTTAAATTCTAATATGCTAATATAAATATACCGTATTTGTCTGTCACCATATATTATATATAATTAAACTATATATAGAATTTTTTACCCGTCGAGGATAAGAATGAAATTTTATTTGCATAAACATGATTTTTTTTAAGTTTAAATTGAAAACAGATTTCATAACGTAGACCCTCCAAGGTCTCTCACTTCTTTTGCTGGAAACAATGAGTCAAAATGCAGGAACATATGCGGGACATAAGGTCATTTATCACTGCACTATCGCTAATCTGCTTGTTAAAACATGCTTCTTTAGAATATTTATTTTTACGCACACTAAGTTTGATATTGTCTCATTGTTCAATGTGCTCCAGCTGTCTTGATTATTAATGACAGAAAAACCCTTGTTATAATCTGTTCTTGTCTACATCTTTGTTTCTTCACGTGTTCGGGCCCGGTCACATGACGCTCAATGTCCTTCTTTCCTTGGTGCTCGATTGCAAATATTTTGCAGAAAACAATGCAAAAGGCATGAAAGTCGTTATTTCTGTCCCTTCCTGATGCATCGAAACTCTGTTCTATTTCAGGTCAAATTTAGTTTTCCTATGAGCACGTGCTTTAGGCGTTTCTTTCTCAGGAGCTATTGTGTTCCATGCCACAAGGCATGGAACAAAATGAGAAAGTGAAACGAGAAAGAGCTATCGAAATCATCTATATATTGATGATCGAAGTTCATTGGTTGCTATTCCCGTACCATCTACCAGTTAACTGGTGAGTGTGGTGATTATCAACATCAATATTAAACAGATAAGTATAATGTTTAAAAAATATTTTATCAGATTTATCGACAACAACAAAATAAAAAAAAAAGCGTGACATTTTGCTATCGCGGGCGGGATGGCGGAATTCCTTCAGAAATGCGGGACTGTCCCGCAAATCGCATGACACTTGGAGGGTCTAATTATATGAGTTGAGGATGGCATATGATTGCTGAAAACATTACTCTTATTAAATGTGTTTTAAAATGTGTTTTTTATTTAGGACTGCTTGTTAGTGCTTTGAAGTATTTTAGTAGTTAAACACCAATAAAATGGTTTCATTATCCTTCTCTGACCTTAACTTGACATAATCTGTGGTTAATTTAGTATGATTTATGGTCATCAATAGTTCAATTGTGGAAATAACACCATTATAATCCTTTGGCAAAATTATTAACAAATTATAAACTATTTCATTTTCAGACATTGTTGCACCAATAACTTTCAATTCTCTCACTAAATGATCAAAAAGTGTAAAATGATCTAACAAACTCTTACTATTAAATTTCAATTCAATAATCTTCTCTTCAAATATAATTGAAGAGTGTGATCCCAAAACACATTCAGTCCGTTTTTGTTAATTTTCAGGAGAAGCAAAATTGGAATTGAGAAAGTATTTCTATTTGAATGAATTATCTACTACCAGATATCTGTTTCTAATTCATATACATGCACTTCTCATTAAAATCTTGAAATCAGTCATCATTAGTTTTTAAATTCGCAATGACTAAATATAATGGTGTTAACAGAAACTCGCTAAGTCCAAGGACTGAATGTGTTTTCAATATACTTCATTCTTTATTAGAGGAAAAACTAAATTTATTTTGATTTAAGTATTTTAAAATACAGTCGATTCTCGGTATTCGAGGATTCCCTATTCACGTATTCGACTATTCCTGAAAATTTATTTGTAACCACAAATTCAATTTTCGCAATTTTCACTGAAATGATATGAGATTATTTTGACTGGATAACATTTTTCTTCCTTCTAAATGCTTGAATAATGAACTTTCAGATACAGTATTTAACAATATTTTTTGAAACTCCTCTCTGGTATTTGGACTAACAGAAAAATTTTTAACAGGCCTTTTCAAACAAAGCTGGCTGATTGGCATGGATTCATATAAATATTTATAATTATTTTTTAATTTTTCCCATTTTTTGTTGGAATCAGTGCAGCTAACATCTTCCAAACTGTTTAATGACTGCCTATATGGAAAAAGTTAATTTTAGTTCATTATTTAAGAAAATTTTTAAGAATATTAGTCATAGACTATATAAAATTAAATATATAAAATGTTTTTCTTTAAAATGACTTAACCTTCTTAAAACAGAAATGTTATAAAAATTGGAGATTTGTTACAATTACAAAAATAAACCATTCAAATTTGATATTATTATCAAATAGGAAATGAATAGCACACAAAGCAGCTGAGATAAATATACAAACTTTAATAGATTATAATATTACTAACATTTTTGGCATTGCGCCATCATTTCATATTTGATAATTTTCTGAGTATAAGCAGTTTCTAAAGCCTACTATGTATTTGATATTATTGTTGTTAGGATTCTTTTTATCCTAAATACACTACGATAATAGTTAATAAGATTTAAGATTACTTACTGATTGAGAAATAATTATGTAGGAGTCACATGTTTGCATTTACTGGAAGCACTTTTACAAGAACACGTTGTTATAAATTACCACTTTCCACTTTTTTTATAGTTATAACGTGGCGATTTCAAGAAACTGGTCTGCAAACATAATGCTTCTATACTCCAAGATTTTTTATTCTCTCGTTTTTACAAAAAGAAGAAAATTGATAGTAATAGGTGAAACAAATAGACCAAACAACATTGAATTAGCAATGAGAAGGCCTGGTAGATTTGATGAAGAGGTAAAATTAAAAGTTAGATTGTTCATTAATTTCAAATACTTTTATATCACCAAAAAATTTTTTAATTTTAGCTTTGAAATCAGCAAATCAATCATACAGTCAATCTTTATCGACTTTTCTATTTGTATACTTCTGATATTGTGTATTTTCAAGATTGCAGTTTCATCTAAAAAAAGATATTGAATTGGATCCAGAATTAGAATGGCAATTTGGGTTTGCTTCAAGTGCCATATTTTAGAGAGCACAAAAATTTGAAATAATGTTTGAGATCTTTCTTGTTGCTTTCCCAAGAAACACTTCAAACTATAGTTAGTCCTTGACTCATGACAGGATTCTGTTCCAATGCCTCCATCGTAAGTCGAGGACTTTTTTAATTCTTGAGTTGTTTGATTCTTGTTTTAATATTTTCATAAATTAGATTTCTATTTAACTTAAAACAGTTAAAATGGTCTTTTTTACATTGGAATTTTCATCAGTAGTATTATTTCTCTTACTGGACATGACAGAATTAGGACAAGATACAGTAATAATGCTTTGCTTGCCGACTAATAGCAACACTGCGGTGTGTATACAAAAGCAATGTTATATGTATATGAATATGCAAGTGGCAGAGTTGAATTAAAGAATTTTTAGTAATAATTTTTGGCCATCGTAAGTTGAGGACTATCTGTATACAATACTTTAATAAGAAAAGCATCTCATTATCTAAGAACATTATTTTATTACTTTGATAATACTGATTTGATTTTCAATGTATTTGATCCTATAGTGCATTTCAACAATACACAGTTGAATTTCATTTAAATCAGACAATATTTTTGATCTGTGGTTCTACAGAATACAGATAGGCAGTTAACATAATAATAAACAAACAATTTTCCTTTGTGGAAGTTCATTAGTAACAGAAAAAATTTTATTACAGACTTGCTTTTGTATTCATATAAACAACTTATGCAATATTAAAATATTATATTCAATATGATCACCATCACTGAATGCAATATTTTATTAAAAGCTATCAATATTCTAGCAGAATTACCATCAATTCCTGATTAATTTTAAAATGGATGCCAAAGAAATCAATGTGATGATAATCAATATCAATTATATTGATAAAAACAACATATAGTGATAATTATAAAACCATATAATATGTATTCTATTTTATGGTTATATGGTAAATCATATAACCATAAAATAGAATTTTACGATTTATTAATAAAATATTATATTTATTTTCAGATTTTGATAGGAGTTCCTAATCATTATCAGCGAATTCAAATAATGAAAGCCCTTACTGAATCATTTAATCTCTCCGAAACTATTGATCTTTGTAAGATTGCAGACAGAACTACAGGTTATGTTGGTGCAGATTTACATCTAATATTCAATGAAGCAGTTCTGAATGTTAATAAGAAAGTAAAAAAAGAAACAATGTAAAAAGAGTAAGAGTAAAAAGAATTTAACAGGTAATTATTAAAATCTTTAAAAATAATGATTTGATACTTATTTATATTTATTTTTTTTTTAATCTGTATCTAATATGTCAATTCAATCTTCACTAGATGAATTTTTAAGAAATTTTTTATTTGACTTCTTTGCAGAAACTTATCATTAAATCTGATTTTAATTCAAATCGAAATTTTGTAATAGCCATTGAAGCAAAATACAACTCTGAGCATTTACATTCATATTTAATACAGAATAAAACAAAATCATATAATATTTATGCGGAGAATCATTATTATGTCATAGAACTCATAATGCCTTATCATTTTTTAACAGTACCATTATATAATAATATAAATAACAAATTACAACACTCATGCTTGTTTTATATCAGAGATCACAGAAAGTTGTAAATATTGTAAATATATTCCATTGTTACATTTTACATGCATTTGTTAACTTGTTTTGAACTTTTATTTGGGCAAAAGAGAAGAAAATTTAAAAATATAGGTACAATATTAATTGATAAATTTCATAAAATTCATAATTAACTAATGTCAAAAAAATAATTTATTTCAGTTGATTTTATTTTTTTTAGAGGCTGTTCAACTAACTTTTAACTTATTAACACATGTAATTCTGTTACATCTTTTAGACAAACAAAATAATCCATAATCATACCAAAATTAAATACTTTTATCAAATATCTAAACAAACTATTTAAAAACGATTTTGGATTATTCAATTTTAGTTTACTTTTTTCAGTATTATTTCATTACACATGAGAATTTTAATATTAAAAATAGCATAGGATATGCACACATTAAATATCTTGCCAGTTATTTTAACTAAGTCATTGTACAAGTAATGGTATTTTTATCAGATTGAATGAAATTGTTCAGTGGCTTCATTATATGATCATTCACTGAAAATTTTACGAAAAACAGTCGATTCTTGGCATTTGCAGATTCCCTATTCACATATTCGACTATTCCCGAAAATTTATTTGTAACTACAAATTCAATTTTTGCGGCATTTTCACGGATTATTACTGAGTGGCAAAGCTCTACATTTCCCATAGGCACAATGGTTCAATATTCGTGAAAAATTTACAGAATGTAACTACCGCAAATAACGAGAATCGGCTATATGTTGTAAAATAATTTACAAAAATTAATACATATAGTTTTCATAAAAATTGTAACAAAATCACTGAATTAAGAAAATCTTTATTATATTAAAATTTCCTAATAAAAATAAAGTTAGCAAACTTCAAATAAAATCAGTGAAATATAAATTATATTTCAATTATAATAATATAATATATTTTTGTATATTTTCTACAGAAAACTAACTAAACACTAACTAACACAATGAATAATTGATTGATTAATCTTGGAATACCTAAAATCTAATAAAAATTTTCCTATAAAGTTGCCTATACCCAAACAAAAAAAAATCAATTTATGCATCTGTATTTTATAGGGAGGGATGATGTCCAAGGAATATCACGAGCATAACAATTTATCTTCATTTTATAATGTTAAAAATATTATTGAAATATCTGAACATGATTCTCAAGATAACTGTAAATAATTTATTTTGTTTATTTAAAATATTTGAATCACATTTTTCAGTTTTTAACAAAAATTGTTTTAGTTGAAATTAAAATAAAATTGTTTAATCAATTAATTTTTTTAATAATTCACAATATTTATTTTTTAAGTTTACTTGCTTGATAAGCGAATTTTTATAATTTTTACTAATATATTGTAAATGTGCACATTTTCTTTAATTAATAATTATTAAAGGCAGCAAATTCAGGCAAAAATCATTAATTGATATTTCTTATATTTTGTATATGAAATTAAACGATATCAATTAATGAATCATGCTGTAACTTTACTAATATACACAATGGACTAGAAAGTTTCCATATATTTCATAATCTAAATTTTTAAAATACAAAATTATTTTCAAAAATAAATATCTTAAAATTGGCAAATTTAAAATTAATTAGTTTTTACCTGCACATTGACACAAACAAGTCTTTTTAGCAAGATGTGTAAAATACATACATATAAATATTTTTTATGTACATATATTCAATGCAATAGATATTATAATAAAAATAATTTAAGAAGACCAAAGAATTTTAATTTATACTATTTGAAATAAATTTCAACTGATTATGCAGCTATCTTCAACTCAAAATTTTTTGATAAGCTGAAGATGTCTGTATTGTTAGCCAAAATTATTTACTAAGCAGTATAAAAAGAAACTTTCCTGCCTTCTGAGATTATTTTTATTGGAATATCTATGAATAAAAGTGTAGGATTACACACATGCCTTTTTTCCTTCACATATGGGATATCTGACACTATGATGTCATACTATTTGTAGATATTAAATACGAAACATGTAAACAATAGAATCAGACTTTGTTTGCTGAAGTTACAATAATAATCATCTAGAGATCATCTTTAAAAAACAAAACCTTCAATTAAATAGCTTCTCTATTTTATAATGTATTTAAAATTATATATTATGATAATTTTATTAATTTCTATAATACTAATGTTGAATTTAAATGATTTTATTAGTTGTAAAAAAGAAGATCTACTGAATCATGTAATAGTGATAAGCAATTTTACAGCATTCAGTCCTTGTTGGAACTTAATATTTAAATAAATAAATATGTAAAGTTTAAATAAGTCAATAATTTCAGTTCTTTGCTAGAAACATGTTTTAATTAAAATATTTGTAAGAATTTATGTTATGAACTAATAAAATTGATCCTAAAAATTAATTTTTGAATGATCTTTTAAGTAGAGGGAGGGAATGAAATGTCATATTAATCAAATGAGTTTATTTGATTAACAACAAATTAAATTATATCTGATAGAGAAACAAACCAAGATTTAGTAACTTCAGGCCATGTGTCCTGATCAAAGTAAACTATTATAATTTCATTTTAACAGTTTCCTGATGCAAGAAACATGTGTCCTGATGCAAGAAACAATACCTCCTTGACAAATAAAGAGCCTAATTTCAATTTGAACCTTCTCTTCAGATATGATTGGAAAATTTAAGAAACTAGGAGAAGAAATTTTTAACAGTTTGCAAGAGCCTAATTTCAATTTGAACCTTCTCTTCAGATATGATTGGAAAATTTAAGAAACTAGAAGAAATTTTTAACAGTTTGCAAAGCGTTCTCACTTTGCTCTCTTCTGCTTATGTCTGTAGTTGGATTAATGTTGTGTTGTGTTTGTCAATATTTTTGTCAGCAAAGGGAACTAAAGAAATATGAAGGACAAAAAGATACTCTCAGATGTTTATGGGTATCATGTATTATCTTACTGCACAGCACTTGTTAAAATTAGAATTACATTTTTTATTTAGCTTTATTTATTATTTTCATTGGCTTTTATTCTGTTATTTTTCATTAATTTATATTTATTATCTAATTATTTGAATTATTATTATTATTTTATACCAAATGTTATATTATTTAATTACATATATATAGTTTAAGCATCAATTGTTTTTATGCTTCTCACTTCACTTTTGGACCCAATATGTTGCTTACCTATGGCTTACTCATAGTTTTTTTGGCCATCATCCTGATGTGTGCTCATTTAGATATCCTTCATCCAGCAGGAGCAACATGATCTAAACTGTTCCTAGTGTTAGGATCTGATGTTAAAATTTTAGATGGGTACACTTGCAGTTTTTTGATCTCTGGTGATTCCACGATTTGTCAGAAGTGGAATGTTGAAAGAACAAAAATATCTTCATTAAAATTTTACAGACTTTACAAAAACATTATATAAGATTGTTTAGTGCATTATATTATACAAACAAAAATTTTCTGAATTTAAATGCCAAAATACATTTTTTTAGTAATCCTTTCATATATTTCTACCACCAGATGATATCGACCTGAATGATTCATAATTTATCATTTGCATCATTCTTTATTTTAATTCATATTGTTGGTATAATTGTATTTCTTAGTAGGGTGAAGATAAAAATTGAGAAACATGATTTCATTTTTTTATTGTAAAGACTATTTTAACCATTATTCTTACCAAGCAATCAGTACTATCTTTTCCTATATATTTAACATTGACCTCCTTAGACCTACACAATCCTCTTATCTATGACCAATAATTGAAAGTAGAAAACTAAATTGCTGTAATGTTATATTAAGGAGGCCAATGCTAAAGCAGAGAGGCGAGATAGAATTAACAATTACTTGTAGACACAAGATACAACCCTATGATAAAGAATAAGAAACTGTACTTTTGATAGAAGTTATTTTTTTCCCATATCAAGGTGATTCCACGATTTGTCAGAAGTGGAATGTTGAAAGAACAAAAATATCTTCATTAAAACTTTACAGACTTTACAAAAGCATTATATAAGATTGTTTAGTGCATTATATTATACAAACAAAAAATTTCTGAATTTAAATGCCAAAATACATTTTTTTAGTAATATTTTCATATATTTCTACCACCAGATGATATCGACCTGAATGATTCATAATTTATCATTTGCATCATTCTTTATTTTAATTCATATTGTTGGTATAATTGTATTTCTTAGTAGGGTGAAGATAAAAATTGAGAAACATGATTTCATTTTTTTATTGTAAAGACTATTTTAACCATTATTCTTGCCAAGCAATCAGTACTATCTCTTCCTACATATTTAACATTGACCTCCTTAGACCTACACAATCCTCTTATCTATGGCCAATAATTGAAACTAGAAAACTAAATTGCTGTAGCTGATATAACTGTAATGTTATATTAAGGAGGCCAATGCTAAAGCAGAGAGGCGAGATAGAATTAACAATTACTTGTAGACACAAGATACAATCCTATGATAAAGAATAAGAAACTGTACTTTTGATTGATATGGGAAAAAAATAACTTCTATTTTTGCAATTAATTAAATGATAAGTTTTCTGATATTTGAATTCATATTCATGAATGCAGGATATCCTATATTTTGGAATATCAATTATGCTGATAAAATGAATAAATTTGTTGGACATCTTATGTTATCTAAAAGAATTGCATTAACAACTAACTTAAAGCGTCAAAAATATTTAATCATTTATTCAAGAAATACTTATTTTTTTATCACAGTTTGAATGTTTAAATAAAATATATTATTTGAGATAATAAACAATACTTGTAAATTTTTCCATTAATAGGTTAAATAAATATCCATTTATTATTACAATTGACTTAAGTTTAAAGCTTGTAATGGTCATGAACATAATAGGCAATAATATATGTATACTACCACCTGTCAAGAAATGCACAATCACAAATACTAAATTTTTAATTTAATTATTCTGACAATATATTGATAAATCAATATAATATGATGTATGTTATTGCTTTATTGATGCTAAATTAGTATAAAAGCAAACAATAAGCCAAATAAGTAAGATAAATCGTTTATTCAAAAACATTTTTAGCTATCTTCGTAGCCTGCCTCAGTTTTAATACAGACCAGAGGCTATCTTCGTAGCCTGCCTCAGTTGTAATACAGATCAGAGAAGCTTCTCTCCCCCTTCTGGTCTGTATTACAACTGAGGCAGGCTACATGGATAGCTGAAAACGTTTTTGAATAAACGATTTATCTTATTATTTGGCTTATTGTTTGCTTTTATTTAATATCTAAAGTAAGAAGTTTTTCAATCTAAATTAGTATATTTTTCATACAATAGTTGATACTAAATAAAAACACTTTTTGGCAATTTTGATAAATTTTATCATTCAATCTAAATTAGTATATTTTTCATACAATAGTTGATACTAAATAAAAACACTTTTTGACAATTTTAACCTACAATTTTGATAAATTTTATCGTCATCATTTTTTGATCATCATAATCTTATTATCTGTATGAAAAGTAAGAAGTCTTTCAGTCTAAATTAGTATATTTTTTATACAATAGTTGATACTAAATGAAAAAACTTTTTGGCAATTTTGATAAATTCTATCGTCATCATTTTTTGATCATCATAATCTTATTATCTGTATGTATATAATAGGTATATAGGTAATAAAGTAAGAAGTCTTTCAGTCTAAATTAGTATATTTTTTATACAATAGTTGATACTAAATAAAAACACTTTTTGGCAATTTTGACCTACAATTTTGATAAATTCTATTGTCATCATTTTTTGATCATCATAATCTTATTATCTGTATGTATGTAATAGGTATATAGGTAATATTATTTTGCAAACTACAACAATAAAAAAATGTAAATGTTAGTCACTATATAAAATAATAATTGATTGGTTGAAATAGCATCACCAAAAATCATTTTGCAAGTGTGTGTGTATCTGAATATTAGTGACTAACACTTATACATTAAATGTTAATAAAGCAACATTTCAAACAAACAACAAATTTGTTTTGAATATTTTGCATTAATACTATCTGAGATGGTTGCTTTAACACTACCTTTGAATGAAGTACAATAAATTTGTTTTGAATATTTTGCATTACTACTATCTGAGATGGTTGCTTTAACACTTCATTTCTTACTACTATCTGAGATGGTACTACTTCAGTTCATACTACTATCTGAGATGGTTGCTTTACTTCATTCAAAGGTCACTACCTTTGAATGAAGTAAAGAGAGGCAGATGTTTATAACTGGAAATTAATTTTATAAATGAGAATCACAGATCATTTAATAATAAAAATCATGAGAAATTTTAGGTAAAATAGTATTTTTTCAGTGTACTATAGATAAATTTCAATCAGAAATATTAAAATAATAATAATAATTACCTATGCTATTAAGTTTTGATCTCAAAACTAATAGACTGAGCATAATCCAAAATTATTTAAAAGTTTTATAATTCATTTTTAAAAATTTGAAAAAAAAAAGTTTATTTCTGGTTGTTTGTTTTAAAAAATAATGATCAGTTATAAATTTATTCATTCAAGATTTTCTTACAAATATTTTAATTCCCAATTATTCTGATATTTCTTACAATAATATTTATTATAATTATTTAGTAATTATGTTATTCCTAAGAAAATTGCACACTGACCTTCATGTCAAACAAGTTATCTTTTGTTTTTATATCAAGGCTAGCAAAAGATTGTTTCTCATGTTTTGAAGACTATAACCAAGGAACAAAGCAAAGGAAGGATAATGTGAAAATGCATTAACAAAGGAATAAAGAATAATTTTAGTGATTATTTGTAAATATTGATTACATCTGTAAAAAAGTTTTGAGTTGTATTAATTTATGTAATTAAAAGTTTTATAATTCATTTTTAAAAATTTGAAAAAAAAAAGTTTATTTCTGGTTGCTTGTTTTAAAAAATAATGATCAGTCAAGATTTTCTTACAAATATATTAATTCTCAATTATTTTGATATTTCTTACAATAATATTTATTATAATTATTTAGTAATTATGTTATTCCTAAGAAAATTGCACACTGACCTTCATGTCAAACAAGTTATCTTTTGTTTTTATATCAAGGCTAGCAAAAGATGGTTATAGTCTTCAAAACATGAGAAACAAAGGAACAAAGCAAAGAAAGGATAATGTGAAAATGCATTAACAAAGGAATAAAGAATAATTTTAGTGATTATTTGTAAATATTGATTATCTGTAAAAATTTTGAATTGTATTAAATTATGTAAATAATTTAATACAACTCAAAAATTAATACAGCTTTTAAGTCTCTATGTATTAAATTTTAACTATTTTCAAGGTATTCTCTTGAAAGAATAATAATAATTTATAAAATTTAAAATCATATTAAATAAATGTGAACTATAAGCCAATGAAGTAAGATTAACTATTTATTTAAAAACGTTTTTGGCTACTTTCATAGTTTGCTTCTATTTTAAATATTTTTGATTATTTTATATTTATAAAGTAAGTTAATGTACAAACATTTATTATATACAAACATTTATTCAAAAAAGTTTTTGAATAAATAGTTTATTTTGCTTAATTGGCTTATAGCTTACTAATTAACAAAAGATCAAACAAATTATATATTTATTTAACAAAAATTAAAAAGACATTTTCATAATATTTTTGTGATGAATGTATTTTTTTTAAGTACATGATTATTTTTTAAAAATTCATAAAATTCCAAACATTTCATTTCATAGTTGCAACAATTTGTGTAAATGCAAGCTTCAAGACTAAGTTGGATTTTTTTTCATTATTCCAAATATTTATTATTGAGAATATTCTCTCAATAGGACCATTTGATCTAGGAAGACAAACAAAATTCTACAGTTTTTGAAAAGGATCTGTCTATCAATGAAATTTTTAAATAATTCAACTCATTTCTATATTTTTGTTACCACTTCCAATTGTTCTCTGGTAATATAACTTTGAATACTATAAACCTCATCAAATAGCTCATCATCATCATCAATGTTCAAAGAAATAAGAATTGAGTATAATTTTAAATTACCATGATTAAGAACAGTCCAAAAAATGGTAACATAATTTACTTTAGACAAATCTGTTTTTATCAAGTTAACAAAATATTACTAATAATGGTTTTACACTAAATTAAATTTGCCTGATTTTCTATAAAAATTCATACATTTAATATGACATCAGACATTGAAATTCTAATCTAAAAGAATTTCCTATAATAATATTAAAATAAAGAACTGTTCTTTATAATAAAGAATGTATGGTCAACTTAAGTTAAAAAAAAATCATGAAAAATTATAGAGACAAATAATATATATATTTTTTTTTTCTAAAGATTGAATGGAACATGTGCCCATGTTGCAGCAGTCTTTTACACTTTAGAATCATTGACTGCAAATAAATTTGATCATATACTGGATGAATTATCTTGTATGGGTCTTCCTTGACAGTGGAGAATACCTCAAAGTAATTTTAGCAATTACACAACAATAAAAAACCATTATATTTTATTTATAATACCCACATGGACAGTTAAAAGTTGATTGTTTTCCATCTCTAGGCAGCCATGTTTGAAGTATCACTGGAATGCTGGGAAAATAGAGGATGGAGTTAAAATCAGTCAGTTAACAAAATATTTTTCATTAAACTGCATAGCTCTTATCAGTTTTAGAATTTCATCAAAAATATTTCTGATGCTACACATGTTTAAATCTTGAATTTTGGAATGCCTGTCATTAGAAATACTGATTAATATTTTCTAACAGGAAATTACTATGGAAGATATTGAATATGCCTTGACTATAGTGAAAGCATCGACTCAAAAAGGTTGCATTTGGAATATCGATATTAATCCAGTGCACTGGGAAGAAATTGGTGGAATGGAAGAAATTAAACAAAAAATTAAAATGGTATAAAATTTTTATAAAAACATTTGTATAGTTTAAATTGATTATTTAACATAGAAGATAATTTACAGGTAATTTTTGTATGCTTTGCTATTTTACTAAGTTTAATTATGTTAATTAGAAAGCAGGAAATAAGCATTAATTATGCAAAAGAAAATTTTTATATAAAATTCAAAGAGATTTAACATTGCTTGAAAAACACAATTTGCCTAATTAATGCTTATTTCCTGCTTTCTAATTAACATAATTAAACTTAGTAAAATGGCAAAGCGTACAAAAATTACTTGTAAATTATCTTCTATATTAAATAATCAATTTAAACTATACAAATGTTTTTGTAAAAATTTTATACCATTTTAATTTTTCATTTAATTTCTTCCATTCCACCAATTTCTTCCCAGTGCACTGGATTAATATCAATATTCCAAATGCAACTTTTTTGAGTCGATGCTTTTACTACTGCATTTTAATTTTTCATTTAATTTCTTCCATTCCACCAATTTCTTCCCAGTGCACTGGATTCATATCAATATTCCAAATGCAACCTTTTTGAGTCGATGCTTTTACTACTGTCAAGGCATATTCATTATCTTCCATAGTAATTTCCTGTTAGAAAATATTAATCTATCATTTTTATTTATCTAATAAAATTATTAGAAATTTTTAATAGTAAAATTATAAATGCAATTAAGTAATCTTCTATGGACATACTATAAATTATATATTTTTTTAATCAAACTGGCCCTAAGAGAACATAATCACTATTGCTTATTTTAACTCAAAGATTAACATTAAATTTAATCAAAATATGATTTTAAATAAAAGCAAGCTATAAGCCAATTAAGCAAAATAAACTATTTATTCAAAAACATTTTTGAATAAATGTTTGTATATAATAAAGGTTATTAACTTACCTTATAAATACACACTAAAACAGCCTTTTTAAGCTGTTTTGCATGTGTGTGTATTGCATCGATGGTGTAGTGTATACAGTAAATAATCAAAAATATTTAATCTTGAAGCAAACTATGTAAGTAGCCAAAAACGTTTTTAAATAAACAGTTAATCTTACTTCATTGGCTTATAGTTAGTTCACTTTTATTTAATATAATGATTTTATTATGTTATTGTAATGCTAATATATTTCTCTATTCTATCTGTTACCCACCCAAAAAAAAGGTCATGCGCCCACCGCCCTGAAAAATTTTTCGTTGTGCACTTGCTTTCAAAAAGGTTGGCCACCGCTGATCTACACCATGCACAACAGTATTCATTGAATTTCCTGTGCAATTCTCAAACTGATCTATCCTTATGCATGGCACTATTGTTGTATGATATAGTTTAATGCAAATTTTGCCTTTTAATATAAAAAATTCGATTTTTTATATATTTTTTTCTAAACAACAGTAAAAAATACAATATTTTAAAATGTACAAAATCTTTATAAAATTTAATTTAATCTGCTTTAACAAATATTAATTTGTTTATTATATAGGATTTATTACATTCCTAGTAAAATATGAATGCTGTCCATCCAGCTTAGCAGCGACCATCAACACAAGTACACGTGCACTAACAGAATGAGTCCAGAGACAAAATAGGGATGACAGCTTCGCACATGATGTTTTCACATGCAAGATAACTGAAGTTGAATGGAAGTTTATTGTAATGTCGAATGCTAAATGATTAGTTTTGATGTTGGAAATAGTATATTAAACAGAACTTAATATAATTTTTAATTCAATATTATTATTCGTCATTTTACCAACTACAACTCTCCCTTTTGGATTTGGACTCATCCACCTTAGGTAGGAACAGCTTTCGTGGATGGATAATACTTATAATTATAATAAAATATTTAATTATTATAGAATTCTTCTCTTTTTGCAGTTACAATATAGAGTAACAACTGATATCTGCTTTTTCTATAATTAATTACAAATTCTTGAAATACAGTACAAGATTTGTTTGTGTTCCTTTATATGGAATAAATATGGCAGATATTCATTCCATATTTAGTTTAGCCCTCTTGATTTTTAAGAATAAAAACTAAAAAGTAACCAGATTAGTTTATGTAAAAAAAAAATCATCATAAAATATAGTAAAATGCCAGTCTATTTTGATGATCTAAATTTGACTCTTCTGCACTCTGGTTGGGCAGTATGTTAAAATTATAGAATGTTCTATATTTCAAAATATTACCTTTATTATTTTTTCAAGAATTTTTTGACAAGTTGCTTTCATATCTTTTCGATTAATAGCTTTAGAATGTGTTAAAACTCTATATCTATTTAAAAAATCATGATAGGACCATCTGTAAAATAAATATAATTTCTTTAGTTTAAAATTAATCATTAAATATTGTTATGCTTCTTTTAATTACAGATGATTAGAAATTATTGTAATTTTCTAAGAATAAAGAAAAAAACACAAATTTTAGAACAACATGTATAATTTATAATAAAGAAAAGGAAATAACATTATTCTTAATAATTATAGTAGTTTCAATAAATTAAAAAAAAAAAAAAAAACAGAAAAATAGTGATAATTTTTTAAAAAATAAGCTGGATATGCATAAAATTAAGGTATATTACATAGAGTACACTACTGAGTAAGTATTGTGAGGGACAGAAATTCGGGTTGGATGCAGTGTGTCTTTCCTCACTTCCAGATCTCCAGTTTTTTTTGCTGTTCAAATTAAAAGGAAAGAAAAAAAAAAGAGAGATGGAGAAAGAAATTTGGAGGGAGGACTCACTTCCAGATCTCCAGTTTTTTTTGCTGTTCAAATTAAAAGGAAAGAAAAAAAAAAAAGAGAGATGGAGAAAGAAATTTGGAGGGAAAAAAAAAAGACACACCCCGATAAGAAAAATATGATAACATATTGTATAATCATTTCATCCAATCCGTGGACTCTTTTCCTCTATAATAATAAGTCAAACTGTGATACACACAAGTGTCAAGTAAATCTTAACGAGAAACAACACCTAAAATAATAAAGGATAAACATCCTGCCTTTCCCTAGGAAGGGTAAAAGTAAAAGGTCACAGTATTTAAGAGCTCGGTACAGGGGTACTCTGGGGCAGTCATCATCAATTCTTCTTTTTGTTTGTGATATGGTGGTCATCCTTAAGTCGTCTTTCATTGGTGATTGGGTGGATCATGATCCAGCGGGTGTCACTAGATCAGAATCGTCCGTACTTAAGTCTTATGCTGAATCCTGCAACAACTATTGGCCACCTATGCTGACTTGACTTCAATATATCAACATAAGTTCATCACTATGTTGCTATCCTAGTGAGAGTGCTTTTCATTTATCTTGCAGTGTGGACTAAAGACTGTTTTTTCTGTGGACTAGAGATTGTTGGATGCAATAGCTATAAGTCACCAGACCAATTAATTAGTGATTTTCTTCTTCTTTGTTACCAAAATTACAGGTATTTCCCTCTCCTTGCTACATTGTCGGGATATGATATATTTGTTATAAAGAAATCTCTCCACAATAAAGGAAGTTGTGGTTATTTTGACTGTAGTCTTTGTTTGCATCATATTAGCCTCATTACCCATCCTTATCCGCAGCACACTGTTACCGCAATAAGGCCTAATGCCTGTAGTTTCATCATCGGTCCAGCGTGCTGCACAGTATGAAGTATGCAAATTATTTCTGTAGTTCTTGGTATGTGCAAATCAGCTGCATCATAAAAATCACCGTATAAAGGTTGCTTTCCAATTCAAGTTTGAGGTATGAAAGAGAAATATACAGACAATAGAATTTTAGAATATCGCTAGTAAGCATGATTTAAATGATGAACTGATTGATGAGCAGGTGGGAGGCTAGAGGCAGGTCAAAGGCAGGCAGAAATAGCCAGATAGTTAAATGTTAGTTGTACAGTAGCTTATAGACTGTGGAGCCAGTTTCAAAATTCTCAACAGTATTACAGAGTTACAGCAGTGGAAGACTAAGAATTACTAGTGCAATGGATGACTGATATCTTCAATTATAAGCTTGAAGAAGCAGGAGTGCTATTTCAACACATTTGTGATCTTCCCTTGCTATAATTATAGGAATGCTAATATCTGCTTCCACCATGCACAGAAGGCTTCATTAAAGAGGTCTGCATGAATACTGCTGGTTGTTATGCTAGACAACTGGCAATATTTATGCTCATTATCCTTCTATCACAGGAAGGAAAGAACATTTGAAATAAATAAGACATCATGTCAATGTTGAACTGAAACTCAATGGATGTGTGTATTCATTATAGATGAGTCTAGATTTGTTCTTTAATGTATAATTGAAGAGGCATATTTTGATATGGAGAGAATCAGAGATATGCAGCAAATAATTTTCCTTCTAATATTTGAGAGATTCATGGTGGAGGTAGCCTGATAGTTTGGAATGTCACCAAATAGGTAGCTGCAGAGACTTGTATCTGCTTTGTGTGTTTCCTAGAGAAAACATGAATGCAAGAAGATATGGTATGAATTCTTACCCCAAATGGTCACTCGTATGCTGATAAAATTGGAATTCCTTTACTCTACAGGACAATACTGTTTGGCACACCAAGCCAAACTGGTAGTTTGAGACTGGTACTAGATCAGAAGCTCTGTCTCAGACTAAACAATCTCTTGACTTTAACCCTATTGAGCATATTTGGGATATTCCTTAGAATATCCCAAGACAATCAAAATGTTTTGCAAGAACAATTATCATTGCTATCAATTGAAGTGATAAGCAATATCATAAACAGCATGAAAAATCATTGCAGTGAAGGATGACCATACTAAATATCGAGACTTTTTGATTATTTCATTTTCACATACCCTTTTTGGTTTTATTCTGCATATTCTAATTTTTTTAGAAAATAAATGTTTTATATTCATTAATTTTAGTTGTTATTTAATATGTAATATAACAAATATTTTCACTAAATTTTAGAAATATTTATTAAGATATTATGATTTTTCTGTTCCTTAATTTATGGAAACTAGTGTACATAAATAATTATTTATTGATATTCTGGTTAATAATTTTTTTCCTATTAATAAATTTAGTTGTGTAAAGAAAAATATATTTTATTGTGACCTGGGTAAAGTCTAAAATATAAATGTAATATAGAATCCATGAGCAATAGTAAAGAAGAAAATAAGGCAAAGTATCATTACAAAGGAAATATCATTAATGGAGAATCTGATAAATTTAGAATTATGATAAAGAAATTAAATGAATATTAAACAGCTTAAAATATTAAAAAACAATAAAAGCATGCATACAAGATATTAAAATTTAATTATGTTATTTCTTACAACTATATATATAAGCATTATTTGTTACTGATTCTTGGTCTAATAAAAACTGATCCAATATTTTGTAATAAATTATCAATTTTTTGGATTTCACACAAACAATAATTAGATGGCATTGTACTCTTGGATTTAATATAGGGTTGTTTGGAAAGTAATTTAATTTTTTTCCATGAAATTGAATGGCAATTTTTTTTATAGTATATAAATATTTAATTTAATTATATATTGACCATTTTGTCATCTTTCTGGTAGTAGCATTATTCCATGCGTAGAATTTCTGTTTATTGCTTGCACAAAAACTGAACCAAGTGATTTTTGACATGTTCATTTGAACTAAATGTTTTGCTGTCTAAAGAATTCTTTAAAGACCGGAACAAATAATAATCGGAAGGTGCCAGATCTGGCAAACATGGTGGGTGTGGTAGCACATACCATCAAAGCTGTAACAACTTCTGATGAGTTATCAAACTTGAATGAAGTCTGGTATTATCATGGTGAAACACTACCACCTTTTCTGATCAATTCTGGCCCCTTCTGTTTGATGGATCATTCAATTTGTCCAATTTGTGGCAGTTACACTTCTGAATTAATTGTGGAATTGTCTGGTAGAAGCTCAAAAAAACAATTCCTTTGAAATCCAATCAAACAAAGATCATCACTTTTTTTTAATGAATATCTGCTTTCAAAGTGCTATGAGCTGGCTCATCTCTTCTGCTCCATAATTGCTTGTGTTCAACAGTAAACAATCCATTTTTCATCACCAGTTATGATTTGCTTCAGAAATGGATCATTTTCTTGACATTTGAGGAGCAAATCACAGATGTCAATGTGACGGAGCAAATCTCTTTCTTTGATAATGTGTAGAACCCAAATATTTAACTTTGAAATGAAACAAAGTTGTTTCATATGGTCGTAAACAGTCAAATTTGACAAATTCAATCTCATAGCAATTTCTCATATTGTTATTCAGCAGTTTGCTTCAACCAGTGCCTTTATTTTGTCATCATCAGCTTCAATTGTCTTTCCAACACATGGTGCATCTTTATCATCAAAATTGTCAGAATAAAATTTTGCAAACCAGTTTTGGCACTGGTATTATGTTAACACATCTGCATACACTTCACATAACTTTTTTCTTGCTCAAACAGCATTCTTACCTTTTTGGTAATAAAAAAGTAAAATATGCCAAAAATGTTCCTTATTTTTTTCCATTTTTGATATGACACCAAAAAAACAACTGCACAGAATCAAAAAATTTTTTTATAAATATACCTCAAAATATCAGCTGTCAAAATTTTTAACAACAATATGACTTAGAATGAAATTGACAGGTAAAAATACAACTAATGCCATTTGTGGGAAAAAACAAAATTACTTTCCGAACAACCCAATAATAATTCTATAATTTTGTAAAAGTATTCATATCTCTGTAGTTAAGTTGGATAATCAGTAGAAATTCTGAAATTTCTTATCATGTCAGCTGTCTGTAATGCATCTGATTTAGTCACTAAAATTATTATTTGATACTATCTTCAAAAAAATTAATATTTTTTGAACTATTACTTCAATTATATTTAATATTGTTTTAATTAAGCTATTTTTCTTACCTTGATGGATAGCCTGCTGCACTTATGCGAACAGTTTCTAAAACACCACAGGCTCGTAATTGTTGGATAGCACGATGTGGCTCAAAAGTAAATGCTGCTTTCTCATCATTTGGTTTTATACACCTAATATAATGTGGAGTAGTAGCATTTAAAGTTGACATCAAAAGACCCAAAGAATCATGAAACTATAAAATAAATTTAGTTTATAAATGTCATGTAAAGTAAAATATACAAATATAAATTATATTAAGAATTACCATTATTAAAAACACAGAAAACATAAATGAGGTTTCAGTTTACTGTATTAAAATCTTTCTAGATTAAATTAATTCAAGTATGTGAAATTTCAAATAAAATCATTATTAATGGAGACAAGTTATTCTGCAACAGAATTACATATGATACAAATAAATAGAAAATACTGAGAACAGTTAAAAAAATTTTTAGAGTAAATAAATCCCCACAGAATTTTAAAGGATTATATATTATTATAATAATGTTCATTTCATGCCAAATTAGCACATAAAATATCATATTTCATAACAGTCATGCCTCATTATATCAAGTTCTATATGTCTTGAAACATGTCTGCCATATCTCATACTTTGTTTTACTATACATGAAACATAGTATATATGTTACATTGTGCATTATATTGTATATATTTATTAAATAAATAATTATAGAAATTAAAATATGATTCTTTTATAAATTTATTAATATTTTGCATTCCAATGCCTAGTACAGGACAGGAAAGTGCAAAGATGCTTGCACTCAAACACCTGGCAGTGCATGACAAAATTTAGGAACCTATAATTTTTTTTAATCAAAAATTTTCTTTTATCAAAAAAAAATATATATTATAATATCAGTTTTTAGTTTGTTTTTTGTTTATTTCTGATGATAATCACGAAATTTCTTTAAATATTTTTTATAAATTTTTAATTAATCCTTTTGTTCTAAATCTAATCTTAAGCAACTTATCCAATTGTTAAATTTACACCCCTTTTTTATTATTTTTGCCTCCTAAGTGATATCATTGGTTGTATAGTATTCTTTAACCCTCCTTAATTTATGTTTACTTTGTTTGTTCAGTTATCTTGAACCACTAATTTATAATTTGGGAAAGTTTAACTTCTTAAAGAATAGTAAGTTTTTATTGATTTTTCACATATAGCATTCATTAAATTAGTTTTATTTCAAAATTTAGATGTTGTAACTAATCATAAAAGCAAAACAATCAATACCAGATTTGCTAATTGATGCTGAAGTTGGCAGGAAATAATCAGCTAATGATTATGACTATTCTGACAGATGTTTGTTACTTTATATAAGTTTAATTTTTCTATTTAAAATATCAGTAATTTTAGGATTATTTATGTAGGGGTCGAAACCCCCCCTTTATGTATCGTCTTTAAGACGAGGAATGTGATGACGCTGTTAAAATAACAGGATGTATTTGATATCGTTATTGTCTCTTTCGAGGTAATAAATTTAAGATAGTTTATTCAGATGTCTTTGTAAGTAAAGTCCAACACTCGACATCTGAGCTGTTTGGAACTATCTAGAAATGATGTAAGACAACCCCTGCCTGGGAAAGGTGAGGAGGAGGTTACAGGAATAATATAGCGAGGACGACGCAAGTCGAGGCTTTTTGGTTCTGTGTCTCACCTTGCTCGTCTGTTACTTTCAGCTCTGTGTGCAAGTAAATTCTCCGCTTCGCCGATTTATTTCTTTCATAGTTTACTTCTTCAGGAGTGTAATTCTTCGTTGCCGAATAGGCTTTGGAGTAAGAAATTCGGCAACTGCATCTCCTGTACTGTGTGTGTTTTCCCAGAGACTAAAGACAGTTAATAGAGACTAAAGACTGTTCCAGATAAATTTCGTCATCTCTGAAAGTCATCGAATTTGAAGTACTTATATATTCAGGTATCTATCTCTCATTGTCGGTTCATAACGTTTGTACATAGAAATCTCTCTCATGTTTAATTATTTGTTAAAATAAAGAAGCTATTGAATTTATTCAATGTTGCTCTCCGCCTCTATCATTCGAGTCGTCAGCCTCATTCGTCATCCTTGCCCGCGCATTTTACGTGGACCGGGATTTTAGGCCATTTGCCTGTCAATTCCGCTTTTCCTTCCGCCCGGAATTCCACATTTATAATGTAAACAACTAATTTTTAAATTAGGTGTGTAAAACCAGCAACTACAAACATCTAATTTTGAAGACATCTTTGATTTAAGATAAATGAATAAAGAGAAATAATTCATTATCTGCCATTTTTAAAAGGAATGTCAACCAAAATAACTGTAAAATGTGATAATTTAGTAAAAGTTAGTAACAAATCTAGCAAATAGATATCATGATCATGCATATGTATATAAATTACATTATTATTATTAAATAATTAAATTATTTGAGCAAACATACTTTAGTTAAAAACTAATTCTTATTGTAAAAAAAGCATTTTTAATATATTTTAAGAAAATCAGAAGAAAAATTAATTAAAAAACAATTATTAATAACCAAATTAAGTATGAAGTTGAGACTTCTATACTTCATGAGTATGTTAAAAATGTTAGAAATTTGAAAGAATGCACTTCTCAAAATCTGCTACGCAAATGCATGCATGCAAACATATAGGAATAATTTAAACATTATAACTAAATGTTATAAAAATAGCCATAATAATTTGTAAATATTCTTTGGTTAATTTCATTAAACCTACTGTGTTTATTTAAAATTCAAAAATATCATTTCTAAGCCTATATATATAACAGGGCTGTCCAAAAGGTGGCCCGCCAAGCCATTTTGTGCGGCCCGCGAGGCTTTCACAATTTGTGATATAAATTTACTTTTTAATATTTTTTCACTTTTATTTATTACTTTTTTTGAGAGATTAATAAAAAGAATCCTAAAATTGATTTATATTAACTCAATTAATTAATTTTTCTTAATTATTAGTAATTATTTAACGATCAACAAGCTATCAATGACATCACATTTTTATAAGACTTTCAATCACGTCAATTTTAGTTTTAGCTATTTCAGTTTAAAGTTTTGAATTGTGACTGTATTTTAGTTATTTTTTGGTTTCTAACACTCACCATTTCAGTGATTGTGTGATCATTGTTGTGAGATTCTGTTTTAATTTAATTTTATTTTACATTTTAATTTAATTTAATTTTTATTTTACCACAAGTTCATTGCATTTGTGAAATGACTGAGAAAAAACGTAAAATAGAAAATGAAAATCGAGTATATTAGTAGTGGTGGGAAAAATGACTTTTTCATAACAAATCACATTTGTAATTGTGATTTCGTTACCCATGTGCAGTGATTTGCTCAACAAATCACAAAAGTTAGCAAATGTTTTTCTAATTTTTTGTGATTTTGGTCGGAAAGTAATATCAACATTTGGTAGTACTTATTTGTATGAAAGTGCATTTTCTAACATGAAGATAGTTAAGAATCGATTCAGAACCTGCCTTAAAGATTCTTCTTTTACATATTCTGTGAATAGCTACAACAGGAATAGATGTAAATATCCATCCCTTGTAAATGCTGCTGCCCACCCTCATTTATCACATTAAATAGGTACATACATACTATTTTTATATTTTTTAACTGTTTATATTTTATAACTTTTTGTTAACATGTTTATTGGATGCAATCTGGTAATTATAATTTTGTAATAAGGTTTGTTAATCTAGAATTAAATTTGGTTTCCAAAAAACGTTATATTTATGCGTTCCGTTTGTTGAGACAATAGTGAATCAAGTACCAAAGCTCCGCCCCGTTTTTTGTAACTGCGGCCCTCCATATCTCTACTAAACACGGCTGCAGCCCTCGGGCTCATTATAATTGGACAGCCCTGGTATATAAGAATATTTATCATCATTTTGCTTCCTTGAACAATATACAGCATAAAAATTTTATATTTCATTTCATTATTATTCAAAGCTAACACAAATTAAAACTTTACCTGTGATCCTACAGTTTTCCTATTATTTTTTTGTGCCACTTTTAGTGATGGTTTTGCTGCATGAATCTGTGCAAGTCCTTTAGGTTTAACAGTATTCTTTTCTTCAAATAATTCAGCCACTAATTCAAACTAAAAAAATTAATAAATTGAATAAATAAAAATACAATTTAAATTTTAAGCAATTGCTGCTTCTATTATATAATAAAATCAAGATTATTAATTCCCAAATTTTATCATATCAAAACAAACATACCTGACTAGCCCGAAGGATATTAATATGCTCTTCCATAACAGTATCCCTATTTTTTTCAAGAAATCCAGTAACTTCATATTTAACATTATCTGCAAAATGATGAATAATAAATGCTGTATTTGATAACCTTGGTTTTTCAAAGTGTTTCCATTTACTACACTGTTTGCATAATTTTTGACACCATGTTTCATCTGTTCCACGAGGCATCTATGATAAAATAATTTAAAAATAAATATTTTCATAGAAGAAATATATATAAAAGCTATGTTATAAATTGTAAAAATTACATAACATTAAGCACTAAACAGAAAATAAAAATTAAAGATATATATAGAAATTTGGTTCCTTTAGCTAAAAAATTTATTAATTTTTAAAAAATATTTATTTTATACAACTCAATTATATATTTTAACTTTCAATTCAGAAATAAATATTTCTATAAAAATAAACATTCATATGAAAAAATATACAGTTCATTAAAAAAGATGTCCAAGTTTTCATATTCAAATATAGTTTGAAATGAAAGTTATATAAGTGATATTTTTTTGTAAAATCATACAAATTCTCCAAGTTTTATTTCCTATTTAATAGGTTTCAATATATTCATATATCTACATACATCAAAAAGATATTCCATTTCCCACCAAGCTTACTACCATGTCAACTTATATTGTTGCTATAGTATGTTGATAGTTTCTTTCAGATAATCTAGGTTATAGATTTTCTCCAAGTAAACAGCATTCATTCTTGTTCAAATTTTCACACATATTGGACTTTTTTATATGGAAATATGCGACATATTTCCATATAAAAAATACATATTTCCATATAAAAAAGTCCAATATGTGTGAAATCAGGACTTCTTGGAGCTAGAGAAAAGATATTCTTCTTCATCTAGAGTTTGGAAATTTATTATTGAAGTTCAGAAACAGCACTACAGCAGGAATATTATTCACATGTGCAATTAACACCATTAAATACAACTTTGTAGAAGTGCTTTGTTTATTAAAATCCTCTCCTCAGCTACATTCTAAAAATTTTTAAATAACTTACAAATTCCTTCTGGAATACTAAAGAGTGGTTACCATAAAAACAAGAAAATAAACAATTAAGTACGTATGTACTAACTAATTACATAGTATTAACATTAATTAAAAATGGATACATAGTTTTTTAACAATAATAATACTTAATTATGATTAAAATAAGAAGTTTAACATTTGAATAACAAAATAACAACAATTTACAAAATCTTCAACCCAAGTATTTTGCTAGCATTAACCAGCTTCCCTTAGTTCAGGTGCCAGGCACAGCTCACCACGAACGGGTCGATACAATTAACTGGTTTAACGCTGCTTCTCTTTTTTTCACATATCACCAAGGCTTCTGCCACATGACCCATTTTTGAGTTACTTTCTCTCCTTATTATCTTAGCTTTGTTCCAACAAATGTCTAAATCATTTACAAATGCTCTTTGAGATGGTACAATATTCAGTGTACAAGTCTCTATATCTCTCTTATGTTCCGGTATCCTTTTATTTAATGATCTTTCTATATATTCTATAAAAGTTCTTTGTTCACTCATATCATTGTCAATGAATGGAATTTCATATACTCCCAGCATAGTACACGGATTCACTCTATCTATAATCTTATCATTATAGATCATGTTAAATAGAGTGTTTCTTCTACTATATGTAACTCTGCATTCCTGTAGTCTTCTCTATCTTCTTTCTAAAATGAAGAGTGATGTCATTTATGTCCAACAAGCATGTTTGTCAGTATTCTCTTTCCTTGTCATTCCTAACTGAAGTCAAACTGCACTTAGAAATTTTATGCCAGAGATGTAAAATAGTTTTTTCACTATACCCATGTCTACTTGCCTGTGATGTTTTTTATTTTAGCTCTTCTCTTACATTTGTTTGGGAGCAGCAGTGCACTTTTATTATTGTATTTCTGTATAAATTAATAGTTTAAGAATTTGCTATTAATTATTATAATATTATGTCATTTAAATTTCAAAAATATATAAATGTTTGCTTGATATTTGATTTTACAACAGTTTGGGTTAAGCTAGATTAACACAATCAGAGTACATTCAGACAATGTTCACTTGGAAGATGCACATACACCCACTTGGACCACTTCATCCAAGTCGAGTAAACTTGGATGGCAACCAAAATACTCTGACCGAGTGGAAGTTTCAAGATAAACAACGATCACGTAAATGGAGCAAAGCTCTCATGTTTGTAATAATTTTGAATTTTAGAATTAATGCATCTTAAAAGTTCATCAAACTGAGTATGGTCAATCATAGGTGGCTTTTGAATGTATTTTTATCTTCATTTTCCACTTCATTCAGAAAATTGGAAGAGGATAAGATGGATTCTCAGACGTGAGCCAATCATGTTTGAGAATCCATTCTCAAGTCCATAACTTCCTCTTTTCCTGTCTATTCTGTTTATTAATGTGACTGTCCAGCTCCTGCAATAACATATCAGCCACACACCTATCCCTTCAAGCACAAGATCTGCCATTTCACCTCAGACTATAGACTGAGTGCACTTGGAATGTATAAACAAAGTAAAACTCAGTCCAGGTGTATTCGGACCAAGTTTGTCTCTGAGCAAACATGGTCCAAGTGTACTCTTATCGTGTCAACCTAGCTTTAGAAACAAAAGAAAGTCAATGCAAGTAAAAATATTTCTTTTTACATTAAAGTTCTTGTTAATTGTTGTAGGCTGTTGTGTTTTCAGACACTAAAATTATCTTTTCAAAACTAATTCAATCCATAAAAAATTTAGTACTAACATTACTACCCCCCCACACACACAACACAACACACACACAACACACAACACAAACGCACAACACGAACGCACAACACGAACGCACAACACGAACGCACAACACGAACGCACAACACGAACACACACACACACACACACACACACACACACACGCACGCACACAACACAACACACACATATATATATAATTTAAATAGCTGTATTATTACAAGATTTTTTTTTAACATTGCAAAAAAATTTCAGTGAATCACTGTGTTTGAAAATGTATGACTAATTTAATCCTTTATTCATTTTCTATTTAAAACTTAATGATTTTACAAGAGAGATTAAATCTGAAATTTTATGCATTTTGTAATACTGTATTATAGTTAATAATATATAAATTAAAAAACTTTAATATTATTGGGTTGGAAACTAAGTCATTGCGGATTTTTCAAGAATTTTTTGTTTTAGATGGTTTAGAATGCATGTATGCAACACATTCAGTTTCTCTGCTATCTCCCTGTTGAACTATGACGATAGGTATCAATTATGGCCTTTATTTGCTCATCATTGACTTCAACTGGATGTCCAGAGTGCTCCTTGTCTTTTAATAAAAAATCACCCGAACGAAATTTGGTGAACCAGTTCTGACACTGCCGTTCTTTTAGGCTTCATCACCATACACAGCACGTAACTTATTGTGAGCTTGTGTTGCATCACTACCTTTACGAAAATAAAAAAGCAAAATGTGACGAAAATGTTTGCTTCGGTTCTCCTTGTTTTAGCTTATTACACGCACATACTATTTAGCAGATCAATGTAATTTTGCTACTGAATGTTTCATAGAGGACCAAGTAATAACATATCAAAAGATCTTATCTGTGCGAATATGTAAAAATACATAAAAATACAAATAATGCTACCTGTTAATGAAATCCGCAATGACTTAGTTTCCAACCCAATATGTTTGATTTTTGTTGATTTGCTACATTTCTTATTAGATAATTGTACTATTCCTTCATATTTCATTTTGCTGTAAAAGTCCAAGTTTTGTGTGAGCCTTAATAATAATCCTCTATAGGAAAAGTTTTATGATAAGCCTTAATACTAATTTTCTATACCTCTTTAAATTTACATGTATAACAATATAGCATATATAATTCATATGTTATTCACTTACTTTACATTCTTCATCCAGTAAATCAAGAATTCCCAATTTACTTTCTATTAGATCAATACAAGGCTGGTTATCATAAAAATCAATAAATTTCCATTCTATTTGTTCCCTAATATATTCTTCTTGTTCAAGTTTAAAAACATGCTGCAATATATTAATATAAATTTGAAAATAAATTTGTTAAAAAATATAATATACTAGCTATTACTTGGGTATTTCAGATATATAATACAGTTTATGTGACAACTCTTAATCATAACATCAACACCGAGGCTAATAATAATAAATTTTAAATTAATTTAAGAGAATATATAGATTATGTTAGTTTGAATTGAGATTGCATCTTAATTCACACTAATCTAACCTTTTAAATACGTTTGGCAGTGACCATCTTTAGAGCCCATCATAGGTTGGCCAAAACTCATGGTGAGATCAACCAGAAGGTTGAAGGATGAGTTCAACATGTAACCTATAAATTCCATAAATTCACAGGACCTAACCCTGCGAATTTATAGACTTTATGAATAAGCTGACAATGAACCATGCAAAAGTATCATTTTGCCATATTATTCATTTATAACATTTGGAATCCATTAGCTTTTTGCATTCAGTTTTAATGTTGATTTAACCAGATAATATCATATCATAATGAAGTTGCTATCAAGGCAACATGAAATCATTTGTTGTTACGTCATGAATCAATAATGCTTTTATGACGTCACCTATTGTTATATCATGATGAAATCATACACTTGTGATTATGATGTCATCCTGAATTTGAACATAACTCTTAAGAATTTATATGAAATTTTCATTGTGACTCTAAAATGCCCCACCTTCTAGGGCAATCTTGAATAAAGGTAGCCTATGTTACCTGCTGGGTTGCTGGAAATTGTTAGGTAAGTTTGGTCTTGAGGAATCAACAGTGCAGAAGCCTATGCAGAATATAGCTATGCAGCCTAGGATAGGAAGAAAACCATTGCATTTTATATATCAGTATATTATGTCACAATGATGATATCATCAAAACATGTGACATCATCATAAAGCACATTACAATCTGTTTCATGATGTCACCTATTATGTCATGTTGACATTATATTGGAGTGACTATGATGTCATCCCAAATTTGAATATGACTCTAAAGCAGTAATTTTTAACCGGTGTGCTGTGAGAGGATCTTAGTTGTGCCGCAAAAATTTTTAAAGCATAATTAATTAAATTATTTACAAAAGAAGTCCAAAGCACAATAAGTGTATATATATCAAAATTAAAATCTTTTTAAATTGCTTATGTGAGTATATTATTGTTATAATAAGCATATATAATATAATAAAAAAATATATGTCCATAAGCAAGCTTTTGTTTATCATCATAATTTAAGTGTATTGCAGAAGTTTAACTATAGTTTCAAGTGTGCCATGAGATAAAAATGTTGAAAAACATCTGCTGTAAAGGATTTAAATGAGGGCATTTTCACTGCCACCCTAAAATGCCTTCATTCCATTTAATCTAAAATCAGCTCATAAATCTGATGGAAATGCCAATTGAAAAAGAGGGCACATAAAGAAATGCTAATATTGTTGCTAAATTTTTTTGTATTATACAATGGTACCTCGACTTATGAACCATTCTATATACAAACTTTTTGAGATACAAACTTTTCTCATATTCCATTTTGGCCTCTAGATACAAATTTATTCTTGAGATATAATATTAAAAAGCATTACAGTTTGTATTTGTAAAATATTTTCTATAAGTTTCTTATAAAAATATCTCAATTATTTTTTGAAATATGCATATATAACTGTTAATGTGATAAAGACTGCTAATTTTTGATAATATTAAAGATCTACATAATAATTACTAGTTATATCAAATTCTTTGTTAACTAATTTTTAACTTGCGACACGAGTTAACAAAGAATTTGATATGAGTAGTAATTAGAAAGTAATTACAATTCTTTTTGCCTCTTAGGCTTAGTAATAACTAGTAACTATACTTGACGACACTGGAAGTCATTATTGAGTCTATGGGAATGGCGTATTAACAACTTTTGTGAAATTATTAATGTGCACGGAACAGTCAATTTCGATGTAAAAGTTAACACTATCAGTAAGAACAATGTTTATTTTTATGTAATCATGCTCTGGGTTTTCAGTTATCAATTTCAAATAAGCATTCAATGTAATTTGCTTCATTTGACAGCTATTCATGCAACCTTTCAAGAACGATTTAAAATTACAGCCCTCTGCCAATTTAGAGAATAGTTAGAATCAACTAGAATGTGCAAAACATCATTGCGCATCTGATCATCATATATATTATAGATAAATAGATAATTTACTACATGTTAAAATCATATTAATATCATAATTTTATTCAAAGCTTATAGCTTATTTGTCAAAACTGTCATTGTTTTATGGCAATTTACTGTAAAATTGAGAATAATTTAGTGGACTATATCATCAGCGTAGTGATATAAATGAACTTCAGCTCTCCCATAGACTCAATACTGACTTCCAATGCTGTTGTTAAGTATAATAATTAGAATTATTTTTGTCTCTTAGGCTTTAACTTGTGACGTGAGTTAAAGCCTAAGAAACAAAAAGAAGCAACTGATGATAACAAATCAAAAACCAAACTACAAAACCAATCATTAAGAAAATTGATTTTTTTTATTTAATGGAAGATGATTTTTATACAAAGCAAGTAAAACCAAAGATTTCAAAAATAAAAATAATAATTGTACACAAATGCATATTTTTTTAATGGTTTTCAAAATTTCTAAATTGGGGAATGGCTTAATTGATTTAATTTAATTGATAAAATGGTAAACTGGGTTTCAAGATATGAATTGCAGCCAGGAACAAATTAAATTCATGTCAAAGTGCCTCTGCAGTTTTAAATTTAAATTTAGAACTATAATAGTTGTAAGTTTAAATTTTAAGTGAAAAAGATGTACTCAAATGTACACACATATATACAATCTGCATTTTATAAATTATATAGATATAAATTCATTACAATTAATCAAATTTTCTGGAAAATGCAATTAAAAATATTAAAAACTTTTCAATATTTGTGTATAACAGACTGATGGTTTCAACCACTACTTTTATCATTTCTTTTAAAATTTACATATTTATATCTTTTGATTCAAAATAAATATTTTGTGTGCATTTTTAGCATATCAATCATTTTTACTTAATGGCACAGCAAATTTTAAAAACTACAACTTTACAGAAAAGCTTGAAAATTTGGATAGTAATGGCATTACAAATATAGAATAGACAGCATATATTGAATATATTCTACATGAAAATTATTTGCTTGATTATAGTTAGTTAGTTATTATAGAAATTAAAAAATTTATTATAAAAATGCACATATTTTATTCCTATATCTATATTTCTGTTATTTACCATGGAATTTTTTTAATGGTAAGCAAATGCATTAAATTTGATTAGAATAATGAATAAATAAATTTTTCATGTTAATTTTTTATATTTGGCATTAATATAATTTGAAATTAATAAATTGTTCCTAAAACCTAAAATTTATTATTAAATATTTTTATATAGAAATTCCTAAAATTTATTATTAAAGATTTTTATATAGAAATTTGTTTAAACAATAATAATTTTTAAAAAACAAATAGTAATTAATATTTTTTTTAAGAGAAATTAAAGTAGCTTCAATATCATTAAAGTTGATTATTTTATGATCAATGAAAAAATTTAGATTTATATGCTTAAAAATAAAATCTTACCAAATTAAACTGCTGTTGCAATTTTTCATTGGCATAATTAATACAAAACTGTTCAAAACTATTTATTTCAAAAGTTTCAAACCTATTTTAACAAAAATAACATATTATTAAAATATTATAATTAAGAATATGATTAATTTTATTTATGCATTAAATTGATTATTTTGGTTTTTAATTATCTTCATCACATAATTTCAGACTTCTGAAAAATTATATAATTTTATATTAAATTCTATTGTTCTCAAATTTTTAAATTTCTATCAGAACAAGTTTAAAAGAGAATGTAATCATTTTCTTATTAACTGAAATACACACTGAGAACAAGCAATTTTTTGTTACACTTAGTATTTGCGCCTAGCATAGCTTTGATAAATTTGTAAATCATATAAAAACAGTATAATGTCATTTATCTGATTGCCATATAACCAGAAATGTCAAACAACCAATTTGCAAAATTCTTAATGTTAGACATTCAATTACTTACAATAACGATACTCAAAATATGGTGCATAAACCCCTAGGTATGAAAAATTTTCAGGGATATGCATGTTTTTACATGCCATAATATATTTCTATTATATGGATTCATGTTATTATTCTTTACTGATAAAGAGGAGTATGTACTATTTTTCTTTACTGATAAAAGAATGTATGATTAAAAAAGTTCGGGAATCAATCAACAATAAAAATATCTTAATTTATAAGAAATAAAGAACATAAAATATAGCAGAAAATGTTAACAGACTCTAGATGGATATTCTTTTCAATAAACAAGATTTTAAAACCCATAGTATTTATTACATAATTTTCTTAATTAAATTTATATTCTATTGTTCAAGAAAAATATATTTATCCTAGAGTTTATATTTATGGTACAAAAATAATTCCATTCTTACACTGCCAATTTTTAGACCAAACAAATAAATATTAAACAGCTGTAAGGCAGGAAACAATTTATATACTTTAATATTAAATATTTTACAATATGCTAGAAGCGCTTCTAGCATATTGTAAAATATTTAATATTAAAGTATATAAATTGTTTCCTGCCTTACAGCTGGATAATATTTATTTATTATATTTATGGTATTTGTTCTAAAGATAGTATACTCTCAAAATCTGTTCTAAAGCACTTGAAATTCTCAAAATATATTTTAAAGCACTTATTTTCAATATCTTAGTTTTGTTCTTGCATTTAAGAAGCTGATTATTAGTCATCAACATATTACTTTATTGCTATAATGTAACTGTTTTTATTATTATGATGGCTTCTAAGTGGAATGAACATATTAGTGTAATATAATGAAAGAAAGAAATTTTATAGCTTATAGAGATTTAATTACTTAATAAATTACATAGTAACATATTAGCAAGTGTTGCTGTATATGAGTTTGCCATCAACAAATTAACTACAGTCAAACCCCGATAAGACACCACCATCTGTTCTGCAATGATTTTGGCAGCTAATTGGGGTTGGCAGTTTATCAAAAACACATTTAGTATAGAAATGAAAATGAACTCCGAATTTATTAAATTTAATAAAGTACAGTACATTTATATTAATCATCCAAATTTAACATTTCTAAAAACCTGTATACTTTGCAGTATAGTATATATACTGTATATGTACAGTACTATATAGAAAACATGTCCATCTGCTGTTGAGTTCTCTGTAAAACACAACATATACAGCTTTCTGTATAGTATCCTTATTTGCTCGGTACACAATAAATGATGGACACAATCTGGTTCTTATGATCTTAAATTTTCTAAAACTAGGTGAGAACAAGGCTTAGAGAGATATATGATTAATCATTAACTCCACCTCTTCCACCTGCTGGTTACAAATGAATCCAGAGAGCTTTTAATACTGTATATATAATACTGATGAATTTCGAAATGTAAATCACCTTACATGCCCCTGATGGATTATGATAGATTAACGAGGACAAATACAATACCAAAAGAATATTTGTTTAAACGTTTCTACTAGCGGATGGCAAATGGTGTCTTATTGGGGTTTGCCTATTCCATTAAGATATGGAAGATCCGTTCCGTCAAATTTCTTGGCAGCCAGTGATGTGGCAACTTAGTAATTGTGGAGTCTTATCAGGGTTTGACTATATATATATTTATTCGTAAACTTATATTTCAGTGATTGCATTAGATTATGACATGATGCTTTTTGACTACTCAAATCTTAATTATAAATGACTTTTTCATTATTTTATTAATTTGCAATGTAACTATATTCCATATATATATTCACATAGTTTTCAAAATTTGTATCATTCTAATTCAAAATATGAGAAAAATTAATCGTCATGGTATCCAGGACCTTATTTTTGTCATAGTTTTGTAGAGTATTGTGGTTTCAGAAATCATAATGTTTTTCAAGAACAAATTTCCATGCAAATGTTTTACTATAATCAGAATTGAAACAATGCCATTTAAAAAAAATCAAATTAACAAGTTTTTATATAATCCTGTTTTTTCAACTGAATAATTATTTGCCAACTTTTTATGGCAAATAATTATTAATTATTAATAAATATTGAGTATAATAAAATATAAACGAATTCAACTATTAAGCAAAGAATAATAAAAAAGATATGAAAATTATTTAAATTTATTGAAATAATTGTTAACTGTCTAAATAATAAATCAACAATAAATTAGTTTGAAAAACTATATAACTAAAAAACTAAATTTTTTGTTTTAATAAAAACATTATTAAAACATTTTGTTATGTTTCATTTTATCATTTTCTTTCTTAAGGAATAAATTTCTACAAAATAAAGTATGAGATGATGATATTTAAAATAATATGGAATCCATCAATGGAAAGTTTCTTTATAACTTAGTATGATATTGGTAAATTTATGTTTATCTTTTTAATTATTTGAATTCCTAAAATCAGGAGAACTAACTGAAATCATTTGTAATCAATCTTATTTCGTTAATAATCACAATAACTTTTTATTTTACTAATAATAAAATAAAACTTTTAAATATATTTTAATAAATATAAATTATATTTTAAAAGTTTTATGCTTTAATTCTAGAAAACATTTCAAATATAGTGTTAGTCCCTGACATGACCACTTGTACTTACAACAGCATGTTATCAATAAATTCTGTGATTTATTAATGCAATTGGCAAAAATTAAAGTACTGACCAATAGTCTGATATAAAAAAAAGCATTCTTTTTATATCTGGTTCTTGTATTTTTGTGTTTATTAAGTTTATTATAATAAAGTGGATGTAATAATAAACATTGGTAAAGGGCAATCCATAAATTTTGAGCATTTTCCACTGACAAACACACTGATTTATTAAGTCAAGGATGCCTTGTATATCATTTTATCTGTAAGAAAGTCTTATGATACATTTTCATTTTACTCAGTATTTTAAGATATTACTGTATTCTATAACATGGTTATTTTTAGTAAGATCTGTCATCTTCCAACTGTCATATTGAATCTGACAGTTTTAATCTACTACCATGAAACAGGATGACACATTAAAATTCTACACAAATGAAAAGTAAATTTCATTTATTAACTATATAAAGCAAATATTAATTTATTAATGAAATAATTTAGAATAAAAAATTCTTACCCATAAATATCTAATACTCCTATAAATCTATGAACTTTATCACTTGATGCAAGTGATTTATTTATTTGAGATACAATCCAACCAAACAAAGAAGCATAGATATGTTTTGCTAGTGCATCTCTAGAAAAAACAGCCTATAAATGAAAAATATTTATAAACAGTTTTCATAATTAAAAATTACAATTTTGATTAATTACTTCAAAAATAAAATCAAATTAACAAAATATTAAATTATTAATGTCATGTTATTCTTATTTAAGAATAAATAATTAATGAAACTGATCCAAAAAAACATTAAATTGATATATATATATTTTTTGCATACATAATTTTCACTTATATGGTTGATTAAACTGAACAATTACTATATATTTATAATGAAAGCATTAAAAAGTAAAAAAAAAATATTAATAACTTAATATAAATTTATTTTTAAGCTTTTTAAATCTAATATAATTTCTGTGGCATTATCTTCAGAAGAAACATATACAGTAGACTGCTGATTACTCAGGGTGATGATTTAGGAAAAGGAGGTTAAATAGCTATAGCATTGCAATCAACAAGTGATCTATTGTGCATCTTAATAGGACCATTACATATAAGATCTTCTTCAATGGGACTGTAAAAAGATCTTCTGGTGCAGGAAAATCCAATCCTAGAAAATCATACTTTAGCCCTGAAAGGGCCACATATTCACATAAAAATGTGAAGAGAAGTTTTATCTCCTCCTTGACATCATCTACAACTGAGACTATTAGCAATTCCAATTAAGTTAATTAAGTGAAGATCTCTTCTAAGATGATAATGCTGTGTAACAATGCAATGCAAGCAATTCTTTAATTCTCTACAAAGGACCTAAAATGAAAGCCTTTGCTTGCCTTAAGTCCAGGAATGGATTTCCAATGGGAGAGAAGCTGAGCTGCTAACCAGTCCCTGACAACCCACCAAATTGCATCAGATCTGATGTCTAGGGCAGGCTCTGATCCAATAAAGGGATGAGAAACTCCTTCCTTGGCCAGTCTATCTGCAACCTCATTCCCTCAATCCCTTTGTGCTCTGACACCCAAACAAGTTAAACTGTATTTCTGGTAGCGAGTTCCAAAATATGATGACGAAATGTCTTCACAAGCTTTGAAGTAAAATGAGAGCTATCAGCAGCAGTATCAATATGTATCAGTATGTACTGCAGCTTGACTATCTGATAGGATATAAACTGTTTATTAACATATCTCCTATCAAGATTGATTTTAACACATGGAGAAATAGCATAGATTTCTGCTTGAAAGACAGTGGCAAACCATCTTATTCCCTTTAGTAAATCCCTACTCTTATATCAGAAGTGGTTTTGGAACTATCTGTATACCAGGCAGTTTGCCCTTGATATTGTGCCCAAATCCACCTCCCTATCTCTCCATACTGGGAAAAACAGCAGTGAAGAAGCTAAATCTGGGTACCATGTAATCCTTAATTGTCTCAAGAATGTGACTGTGACTTGTCCACTCAAAAGATGAATGCTCCACTTTGTGGGTCTAAAAAATCCTTCTCATACAACAATGGAGCCTATAATAATCCTCCTACGCACTAGCCTCAACAAACAAATGCAAAGGGGAAATGCCCAAGAGAACTTAAAGAGCAACAGTAGAAGCAGTTCTCATAGCTCCTGTGATGCTCAAATAGGCCAACCTTTGAACATTTTCAAGTTCAGACTGCAAGTCTTTAATAAAACTCTTTTCCACCAAATAATGGCAACAGGATAATAATTAGTCTCACAACCATGGTGTTTATGCTGTATAGCAGGGGTGGGCAAAAGGCGGCCCGTGGGCCAGATTCAACCCATGAAGGCATCTTATACAGCCCGTCGCATAAACTAGAACACATTACAGTTTCAAGGCACATATTTATAAAAAATTCTATTCGAAAAGAAAAAATAAAATAATGGATATTCTGTACTGTAAAATAATGGATACTCTCACTACTGTACACTACCAAGTTACTCCAAATTTTGATGATATAATTAACCATGAACATAGTAAATTTTACCATTCACATTAAGTTGTAAATTTGTTTTTACAAAATTAATTACTGTAGGTATCTAATATTTTGTAACATTCTGATGTAATAGATTATTAGCAATCAATCAGTTTAATAAAATACTTTTTTTAAAGAAAATTACCTATATGAATTTATTAATTTTAAAGGACAAATTATTTTCTAATGTTTCTAATGAAAAAAATAGTTTCTACGAGCTTTTGAACTCTTTGCATACAAACAAAAACTAAGAAAATAACACAAGCAAAATATATTTAAAAAATAATATTGATACCAGAATATATTCTTTGTGTAAGTATCACAAAAGTGGCTACACATGATAGCATGATTGACAAGAACGTGTGCAGATAAATTGGCTCAACCATTATTCTTGTACATGTGACAGTGAGAGGAATATATTTGTGCAAAAGTCAATTTTGCTTGAACTTGTCATTTTATGTCAAAGTAGTTTTTATTAATTATTAATAGATTACCTAATGTTATCATTAATAATTTCATTACATAATTACATAATAATAATAATTAATAATTATGGCGCCATAAGGTTAAATTTGCCCTTAGGTACTTTTAAATTTTTATACGGCCCGATTCATCCTGAAAATTGTTTATCCAGTCCGTGGCAGAAAATAGTTGCCCACCCCTGCTGTGTAGCCTAGTTTAAGTCCCCATGTCTTACCCAAAATGCTTCTACAAGCCCATACAGCTTTACAGGCCTTCACAACAACAAAATCTGTATATGGTTTCCATATCAATCCTTTAACATAACACTAAGATATTTGACTTCAATAGAAAACTAACTTTTTGCCAAAGAGTGATGGTTCAATAAATCCTATCAACTATCTTCTTCATGTAAAAATTCCAATTATAGTCTTTGCTGGATTAATAGTTAATCCAACCTTATCATATCATTTAGAAACTGTATTGAGAGCTGTCTTAAATACCTCAGATATAGTTTAAGGAAACTTTCCTACTACAGTGATGGCTTTGTCATCAGCATAGCCAACAGTGAAGAAACTCTTCCCATTAAGTCTATTTAAAAGAACATTCACTACAATGCACAAAGAAGAGGAAAAAGTACTTCTCAACAAAAACATAAAACAGCTCTAAGGCAAGAAAAATCACATATTTATTAAGGTTATATAAGGTAGTAGCGCTTTCGATTACATAAAATCCTCTTCAGCTATCATAACAAATGAACTACACAAATATGTTATGATAGCTGAAGAGGATTTTATGTAGTCGAAAGCGCTACCACCTTATATAACTTTAATAAATATGTGATTTTTCCTGCCTTAGAGCTGTTTTATGTTTTTGCTGATTACCTTTAGGCAGAGTAGCAGTACTTAACTTTATTTATAAAGTACTCCTCTCTGTGAATATCTTAACTTCTTCCTCATAGTGTGTACTAACACTATGAGGAAGAAAGTACTACTTTGTTCCATACTGAAGAATACAACTATTCTTCAGTATGGAACAAATCCAATGAATAATTGTTGAACAAATTCCATAATCTGTTTGTTGCAAAGCTAATTTGCTCAAAAGAAGTCAAATTAAAAGTCCCTTGAATATCAAGGAATACCCCTAAGGTAATCTCTTGTATCCAACTGCTCTCTCAATGAGTAACAATCTCATGGAGAATATTTTCAGTCAATTTGCCCAAGTGATAGGCAAATTGACTGTGATGAAAAGGAGACTTTATTAAAATCCCATCCCTAACAAATCTATCCACCAGCCTTTCCATCATCTTTAACAAGAACAATGTCAGGCTGACTGGATGATAGGATTTAGCCTTAATAAAAAAACTATGCCCAGGCTTCAGTATGAAAGAAACTCTTACTTGCTCCAGGACCATGGAATATAGCCAAAAGCTAAACAGGACCTGAAAATGTGGCAAAGAGGTGAAGCTAGAAAGTCAATGTGCTGTTATAATAATATTGGAAAATTACTATCTGGTCCAGCAGATTTGAAAGACTTAAAATTATTTACATTTAGCTCATTTAATATTTGATTGATTGATCATCATCTTAACAAATTCACAATTCTCCCTCATGGCATGATAAATATATCCACTGAAGTCAACTCAGTGGACATTTTATCATGTGAAAAAGATGATCACTCAATCAAAGTAGACAGATAATTGTACTCAAAAAAGTTCTTTAATGAGTGATCTGGCAACCTAATAATTTGGACCTTGCAATAATTTCCTTTGGACATTATCTTCAGTAGTCTGGATACATTAGATATATCTTCAATTCCCTGACAATATTTTTTCTAGAAGACCTTTTTCTAATAGCTTCCAGGATTTCTAATGGCTTTATTATAATAAGTGAGAGCATTTTTGTGTCCCACTCATGTGTCTGTATGTGTCCCACTCATCTAGCCTTTTAGCTTTATTAAAAAGCCTTCTAACATTAAGTCTAAGACTGCTAAGCTATTTATTTTACCAAAGGATCTGCCTTGATGAACTAGCAGTCTTAATTGAACAATTTGGATGGAAGACAAGAGAAATGAACCCCATATAACAATTCCCTGAATAATCTGCAAAATACTCAAAAATCAGAATTATGGATGATATGTATTTAATATTAAAAAATAAATAAATTGTGCATGCATATATTCAAATGTTCTATTAGTTATTGAAATTTGTTTATTTGCAGCAAGAAATTATTGCAATATTTGTAGTTTTAATTTGATTCTAATTCTGATTGCCAATTATCTGAAACATAATAAAGTAACAAATTTAGGCATTTAAAAAGCTTTCAGATATTATATTTAAGATAAAACATTAATAATTAAATATCACTTCTAAACTGTGAATTAATCCTGATTAATTTGCAACATGGATATTTGGGAATATACTGTATATAATAATTATCTGAACAAAATCTTAATGATAAAATGAGGGTTTTCCAATTTTGTAATATATTTAAAATAATGAAAAGTAATGATTTATAGTAAAAATAAACAATAAGCACATTCAGTAAGATTGTATTCTTACTGCATGTGCTTACTGTTTATTTTTATTTTACACTAAGAGAATTATTATTTTGTAATGATTTATATTTACCTGATCAGGAGTCATTGGTTTTGTAATTATTTCCCTCATACTTTCAATTTTTCTGTTGCATATCCAAATGCTCAGTTGATCGTAATCAATTCCCAAAAGTTCTGTCATTATTAAAAGATGAGGGTCATTTTCCTAAAGCATTAAAATCATAAAATCAGTTCTATTATTACATAAATATATCTATCTCATATTTTAGTAATAAATAACTTTGGAAAGAACTAATCATCTCCTACTAATTATATATTGTTTTAGAATGATTAAAAATCAATGTTTCAAAATATATCTCACAATTATCTTCAAGGCATAAATTCTTTACTAATTTAATAAAAATCAATCAAATACTTAAAAAAAACATGAGAATTCTGAATACAGTAAGTGATCGGTTAACGAACATAATCTATTCCAAGACAATGTTCGTTATCCAAATTGTTTGTTAACCGATCATCAATTTACCATAGGATTTTATGGGAATTTAATTAATTCATTCTGGAGACCCAAAAAAACAAATAAAATAATATATACATACATAGTCTTGCATTTTCATCTATCATGTTTATTTTCCAATAAAGAATCTGTCTAATGTTGATTGCTTTTCTCTCCAGGATTTTTTGGAAGTGATTAATAGCATCATCATTATTGAGATCCCCAAGCCTATTGACCTTAACCTGATATGGATGCCATTCTTAGACCAAAAAATTGTAAAATCTCTCTCTTACTTCCTTTAATAAATCTTTGATTTGTTTTAAGTTAACTCATATACATACATAGTCTTGCATTTTCATCTATCATGTTTATTTTCCAATAAAGAATCTGTCTAATGTTGATTGCTTTTCTCTCCAGGATTTTTTGGAAGTGATTAATAGCATCATCATTATTGAGATCCCCAAGCCTATTGACCTTAACCTGATATGGATGCCATTCTTAGACCAAAAAATTGTAAAATCTCTCTCTTACTTCCTTTAATAAATCTTTGATTTGTTTTAAGTTAACTCCAAGTTCATTTTAATCGGGAAAAACTACTGTTCTCCCAGCCTTACCCATAAGTCCACAAATGCGCAAGGCCTAAGCCTATCATTCTGTTAGGTTAGTTAAGCTGCCATATCCTTTTGAGATATTTTTATCTGGTGGTGGCCTAGAGCCCATCACAGGCTGGCCAACACCATGATGAGGTCAATCAGATGATTGAAGGATGAGGTTCAATGGGCCGGGTCCTGAACCCTCCTGAAAAATTGGAGGAGTGGGATCTAGATCCTCCAGGATGATAAGCCACAGCTTTACCACGCGGCCATCCGACCAACCTGTCATTCTGTCAGTCCGCCGGTTATACAGTTTGTTCTGTGAAGTGTTCGTTATCTGAACATAAAAATCTTTCGCAAAAGTGTTCATTATCCAAACTTTCATTAACCAATCACCCACTGTATCTACTATTTTAAAATTATTATGCAGTCAAAGTTAATTGATGTGATATCAATGTCATCTTTACTCCCAATTTTTTGTTGAATTTATTAAAAATTCATTATTTAGTTCAAAAGATAAACAGAATATTTCAGAAGTTTGAATATATTTTATTTTTAATAGATGATGATTCAAGCCTAAAAATGCAGTTTATTTTTAATGATAGAATTTTATAAAAATCCAATTGGTTCAAAAATTATCAGTATATGACACACAGTAATATGAATTTACAGACCAATTAGTGCATAAAAAAAGAAATTTTATTAGTCCTACTTTCTAAAGGAAAATAAATAAAATTCCAAAATATAACACAGTGGAATCCTATGCAAGGATACATTCCACATTATAGGAAATTGTGTTATATAAGACATGCATTATCAGACAATTTTATGCTAATTTAAACTTGTCTCTGAGTTCTTTTATAAATTTTTACATCTTTTATAACTGTTAGCTTCATTGTGTATATATAAACAATAGGTAAGTGTATGCATTCTGCATTTCTAAACAGAGTCAAAAAATATGTCAAATGTCAAATTTATCCTAGGCATTATATGGGACTATTTATAGCATTGTATGAACAGTAAGTTGCAATTTTTTTATTGTGTTATATGGGAGTTTACTGTATTCCAAACATTTATTTAATGCCATTCTTTTTTAAATTCATTTGATTACACTATCATAGATAACAAAATTTAGTATTATAAGTAGATGTAAAATATGTTTTAATCATTATTACTATACATACAGTTTGTACAGTGACAATACATAATAATACTATTGCAGCATTATTAATTTAGTAAATAATGCTGCAATAGTATTATTATGTAAGTCAATAGTCAATAATAAGAGAAATGCACTTTCTTTACTATAAATCTTACCTGCAGAAGACTTTTCGGTAACATGAAACTACACAAAAACATGATTGGCATAATCCAATAATAGCGAAATGCCACTCCCCTTTTCATGAATTAGAAGAAAACTTATCTAAATTGTTCACTGAAAATTAAAAGGGTTCAAATATGAAGGTATATTTTGTTGAAAATTACCTTGAAGAAAATTACAGAAACAAGTCTACTCCAAAATGAAACCATGACTGTGTTTGACTTTGATAAGATGTAACCATTAGTGCTTCTGGGCAGGATTTCCTTCCTGCCCGAAAATACTAATGGTTACATCTCGGGAATATACTACTGGGTACGTTTTCAGGAATTTTTTTTATTTTCCAGTTTCCAAATCCCAAGGAAAGTTGATCGGGAAACTGGGAAAATCAACTCCTAGAATCCCTACAATGGGAAAGATACATTATGAATAGTACCAATGTATCTTTAGTAGTACAATGGGAAATAAATATACTACTCACAATGTATCTTTCAGACATTTTTTCTTATTTATAGCTATCTAAAATTACAATGTATTACAATATTACATGCCACTAGAAATGCACATGACACAACCAAAATCAGATAACACATGACCAGATAATTTGATCATAGAGAATAGAAAACAGTTTGTATTTACACAGAAAAATATTTATTTTCACAACTCAGGATTTGACTACAAAGTCATCTTCAAGTGAATTAACTAAGGAAATCTAAGGTAGCTAAGGAAATCTTATTTTAATAAGACATTGTAGTCAAATCCTGGGTTGTGAAAATAAATATTTCTGTATGTAAAAACAATATTTCTCTATGATTGTTTTTACATAGAGAAATATTTATTTCCACAACCCAGAATTGTTTCTACAAAGTGACAGCTGATACTACCAACCACATCTGATTAATTTGTTTGCGGCTGACGACTGTAATGTATATGAGGGCCAGGCCCTCGAGGGTTCGGGACCCCCACCCCCTACTAGGGTTGCCATATCTAGCTGGGACCTCATCGGGACATTCTGAGATGGGGTGTAGAAATGAAGTAAAAAATTTACTTAATATAATTACTTTTTATTTAGAACTCAATTACATGGAACTTTGTTGCGGCAGAAGTAGTTGGTACACCATATTTTTCAGAAGATTTCACCTTTTTCAGCAAATCTTTTTTCCCTTTTATGTATTTATGAAACTCCATGCAAGTCAGCTTGTAGTTAAACTGGCACTGTAAGATTGATTCCACAGTCCTGGCAGCAGTCGATTTCTTTCATCAGTCCACTGGGCCGACATCAGCGAAAATACTCTTTCCACAGTGACGTTGTGTGCGGGGATAGAAAACAAATACTCGCATAATTTTAACAGTTGGCATTTGCGTTCAGGATTTTCGGTTTCCTTAAGAAAGTAAATCCACCTTTCTTCCATGGAGTGTTTAGACTTCCATTCTTCTGAGTCACGCTTAGTTTCTAAAAAGCTCTTCAGATACATATATTGCTGAAAACAATTGTTGCCTGAAATCTTCACACTATTTTTAGTCAAGTATATAATAGTGTTTTCAATCATCACCCAATCTGGGGTTTCAGATAGCATCATCCAATCAAATACTTGATATTTATTTAAAGAAATAGCCCATTTCTCTAAGTAATCAAATGCTATGGTATAGAAAGCCATTGTCTCTTCCTCAAATTTCGAAATCAAATTAATTATTTCTTGGTTAGGGTTCTCATTCTTTAATTTGTTCAAATTCATCTTGGTTTGCATGCCAATAAAATTGGCAGTCTTCCTTTCATTCAGACATTTTTGAGTGTCGATTAATATGTTTCTTATTTCAATTATCGAGATTTTATTCTTCTCCATGCTTTTTATATTTTTTTCAAACAGAGCCAAGTTTGACTGCAGAAACATGAAGTAAATTTCACTGATTGGACTACTGAAAAAATCTGAAATTATTTTAGGTGGCCTGTCTTCGGCATCAAAAAATTGTTTTAATGGAATCCAAAGCTTAAGAATTTGCTAAACTGCAGGCATTAACAACAGCAATCTTGTTTTTGAGTGAGATAGAAGAGTCTGATGATTGACATCAACGTATAAGCAGAACTCTTTCAGCTTCTCTGTCCTTACCGTGTATATTGAAAAATAATTAAATATTTTCATGACGATTATTTCAATGTCGACAGTTAAGACTCCAGCAGCGCTTGATACAGTATTGTGGAGAATATGGGCAAAACATCCAATTCCTTCTACATTTTTTCCTAGTTTTCTTTAATTTGGTGAAACACATTCCGCTGGCCGCGTCGATGAAGCCCTCCGAAGTTGGTATTGGTATTGTCTCCACAAAAAGCAATTAATTTATCTAATGGAATTTGCAGTTGTCTTAAAGTGTCTAGACAAAACTTTGCAATTGTCTCCAATGTTTCGTTATTCAGCGAATCAAACTTCAACAGCTTCTGCTGAATTCCATCAGTTTCAGTAAAGTATTGAACAATTAAAGGAAACATCTTTTCAGCCTTGTGGTTCGATGCGTCGGTGCCTATGCCGTAAAATGAAACTTCTTGCAATTGTTTTATTCATTCGGACACGGAGTGTGGTGCAAGAATATTTTTAACAATCGCTGTAGCTTTGGTCCTGGCTGTAGAGCATTGCAGTGACTTTGGAGTCAGGATACACTGTGAGATTCAGTTTTACGGTACAGTCAAGAGAACTGAAGGATTGATAATGCTTGACAACTTTATAAGCTGTTGTTAGTTCTGCAGCAGCGAGTAATTCTTCCTGGGTATCTTCTTTAAACATGAATGTAGAAATAGGCTTTGATGTCAATGCTACAGTGAATCTATTTGTATAATTCTTCGTAGAAATGTGATGCCTCACATCTGCCTTACATTCGCGAGTTACTGAGATGAAACAGCTACAAATCTCACACAATGCTTCCTGATCTGTACGTCCTTTCTTGACAAAAGACCACTCTTTTGTGTAATCATCCAAAAAGTGACACTTTCTCTTTCCATCCTTAGGCATTTTCGTAAGCTATGATAAGATAAGTTTATTAGACAGTAAACAGTCGACAATAACACTTTAGTCATCGAAGTACACGTCACTATACAGTTAACGCCCTATATACCCACAGTAAACACTTCAAACATTACTAACTTGCACTCGTTGTTCGTATTACGTTTAGAAAAAATTGTCTTATCAGATTGCTATTCAAATGGGAACTGCCCGATTCTTCCGCGTGGCGCTGCTTAAACAGTTCCAGCTCCATACTACTGGAGAAGTCTGGTATTTTCTCGAATGATGGCGCTAGATCTAGAAGGTGGTTGCATTGTCGATACAGGATACGCAACATGCAACGCCATCTGTGAGACAACCTTGTCAACATAAACTTGTTGACACAAATAAAACTAACTGAGGCTGCATTTACATGTTGCGCTAACAGATAGTGTTACTTCAGTACTTGAACCAAGCTTGTAACAGTATTTTGCAAAATCAGGACAAAATTGGGTCTTGTCAGGACGTTGGGATAAGAAGGTTCATAACAGTAACGGTCCCGATATATCAGGACAGATGGCAACCCTATCCCCTACATTCGTGGACTCCCACCATAATCTTGATACGAATATTTAATTCCAGGTCTGTCAAATCTTTCAAAAAAGTAGTAGTTGATTCCATTTCACAAAATTAATTTTCTTTATTAATCATTAACTCAACATTAAAATTTAGTATAAATAAATTAAACAAACAAACAACAGTTCCCCTGCCGATCTTCCAACACCAAATCCAACAAAATCCAATGGGCTTACGTTTGCAAAAATCGCGGATTAGAACGAATGCAATACTATTAATTATAACTACGCCTAACGATTAGCGACTCTGCAAATTCAAGAGTTCTGCCTGAGCTCAGGTCTTTTCCTAAGTTCTAACTTAAATCTAATTAAATTCAACACGATCTAACAATAATTAACATCTAACCAGCAAAACAAAACAGGAAACTTACAACTAGAAATAACAAATAAGTGTTAAGATTGAAATTGACAAAAAAAACGAAGTTAGAACTTATACTAATCAATTGAAGAAATTCTCAAACAAATTAAATGACAAAAAAAATATAAATTTATTAGATTCAAAACACTTACAAAAGTGTTAATAAATAGTTTATTGAAACTATAATAAAGCAACAATAATTTAATTGACAAAACTGGTTTAATCCAACTCAAATATCAACAATCAATTATTCACAAAAAAGAGAACCTTAAATACTACTTAAAT
>AYEL01091000.1:0-40042 GCA_000484575.1 Olivierus martensii | reverse complement strand
CTATAACACAGTAGAGATGTATTCTAAAATAATTTATTAGTGAACAAACGTTTTCGGCTTTCTATCGCCATCCTCAGGTTCAAATGGAATATGGTGCATCCTCAGGTTCAGAATATGGTGCAAAAGATATAAAAATCATTTGAATGCATTGAGATGAGATATTTAAGGAATGTCATTGAAATAATGCAATATTGCTTCAAATGGCAAAATACGAATGCAGTGTAAAATGAAAAGATATGTGACTGATGCAGTGTGTAAATCAACTTTGAAGTGGTTTAATCATGTGAAACAAATGGTCAATTAACAAAATGATTGTATGTTGAACATAGAAATAATAAATGTGGGAGGAGGGGGAGAGAGAGACAGAAGAGAGTTAAGGGAATAAGTTAATGTTTATCTGAGGATATATAAGGTTGAAACATGAATAAAATAAGGGTGCAATAAATGATGATACTAAATTAATATCTATATTTTATATACCAACTGTTTATACTCTTTATTACATACTAAGTAACACAAGCACTATAACGCAGCAGAGATGTATTCTAAAATAATTTATTAGTGAACAAACATTTTCGGCTTTCTGTCGCCATCCTCAGGTTCTTTAGCTCATATACAAATTTTTGAACACGTTTAACGGCTTTAAAGAACATTCAGAGTTCTAAAAATTTTAAATGTATAACAAAACAATCAAAAACAAAATATAACGTTACCATGGTTACATAAGTTTTTGTAATGGTTATTGCATTAGTATATTACTCACAAAGGTGAGCCACATGCTACTTCAAAAATACAAATAGACGATAAAAGACAAAAGATAGATTGTGATATCAGTCCTTTTTCTGACTTACACTTAAAAAATTTTTTTCGATAATATTAAAAAGTTCTCTATGGCATACTCCCATGCCTTAGGTACCTCCGTTATTTTCTCATTTAATAAATTCTCTTTATTCTGCCTTCTTATTATATCTAATGCCTCTGCTGTATAAACGTGTGTCTTCTTCTTGACTTGTCTTATCACTTTAGTGTCTTCCCAATAAACTTCCATGTTATTTGCATATGCATCTATAGCTAGTGTTGTATTTAACTTACCTGCATGAATATCCCTTCTGTGCTCTATCAATATTTGTTTCAAGGTTCTTGAAGTTGCCCCTATGTACAATGAGTGCTGATCTGTCTCCATATTTTTTACTAGTATTTTGTAAACACCTGTTTTTTCATATTATGGAATGAAAAGGATCCCCTGAAACAATATGAAAAAACAGGTGTTTATAAGATACCAGTAAAAAATATGGAGACAGATCAGCACTCATCGTACATAGGGGCGACTTCAAGAACCTTGAAACAGATTGATAGAGCACAGAAGGGATATTCAAGCAGGTAAGTTAAATACAACACTAGCTATAGATGCATACGCAAATAACATGGAAGTTTATTGGGAAGACACTAAAGTGATAAGACAAGTCAAGAAGAAGACACACGTTTATACAGCAGAGGCATTAGATATAATAAGAAGGCAGAATAAAGAGAATTTATTAAATGAGAAAATAACGGAGGTACCTAAGGCATGGGAGTATGCCATAGAGAACTTTTTAATATTATCGAAAAAAATTTTTTAAGTGTAAGTCAGAAAAAGAACTGATATCACAATCTATCTTTTGTCTTTTATCGTCTATTTGTATTTTTGAAGTAGCATGTGGCTCACCTTTGTGAGTAATATACTAATGCAATAACCATTACAAAAACTTATGTAACCATGGTAACGTTATATTTTGTTTTTGATTGTTTTGTTATACATTTTAAATTTTTAGAACTCTGAATGTTCTTTAAAGCCGTTAAACGTGTTCAAAAATTTGTATATGAGCTAAAGAACCTGAGGATGGCGACAGAAAGCCGAAAATGTTTGTTCACTAATAAATTATTTTAGAATACATCTCTGCTGCGTTATAGTGCTTGTGTTACTTAGTATGTAATAAAGAGTATAAACAGTTGGTATATAAAATATAGATATTAATTTAGTATCATCATTTATTGCACCCTTATTTTATTCATGTTTCAACCTTATATATCCTCAGATAAACATTAACTTATTCCCTTAACTCTCTTCTGTCTCTCTCTCCCCCTCCTCCCACATTTATTATTTCTATGTTCAACATACAATCATTTTGTTAATTGACCATTTGTTTCACATGATTAAACCACTTCAAAGTTGATTTTTTACACTGCATTCGTATTTTGCCATTTGAAGCAATATTGCATTATTTCAACGACATTCCTTAAATATCTCATCTCAATGCATTCAAATGATTTTTATATCTTTTGCACCATATTCTGAACCTGAGGATGCACCATATTCCATTTGAACCTGAGGATGGCGATAGAAAGCCGAAAACGTTTGTTCACTAATAAATTATTTTAGAATACATCTCTACTGTGTTATAGTGCTTGTGTTACTTAGTATGTAAATTAATATCATCATTTATTGCATCTTTACCTTATTCTATTAAATACAATAAGTACTTATAAGCCATTTGAAGTATGAAGAGAGGATGACTTTGGAAGAAGCTGATATGTGCATCATCTGATCAATTTGAGCGAGAATTTTTTTCTTCTGCTTTTTTATCTTTGTGGCCTACCCATCTTATCACAAAGTCATGGACAGTTGTATTTTTATAGCGTTTTATCGTAAGATTGTCCATTCCACATTCATTTCACCGATTTTAATTTCTAGCTATTGAATTCAAATGCTAAAATAAGATGGGAGAACGAATTAAAAAAAGAAAAAAAATCTTCCATCAACTGTCTGAACTTCATACATTCTTCCATCTTGACTGGAATGTTATATTTGGATAATTTTTGAAATAGGGAATGACCAGTAAAGATAGTATATCAGTCAAGTATCAATGAAATTAACCAGAAATGAAGGAAAATATTAATGTGCACTCATGAAAAATATTGATTGTATGATATCCATATAGATAACTGTATTGAAAAATTCTTTATATATTTTGCTAGTATTTAAAATTGCTTTATATAATGTTTATTTGTAAATCTAGTACACACAGATTTTGGCACAATGTTCTGGATATAACATAAATGAAAAAAGGTAAAAATAGTATTAATCATTTGATCACAATAATTATTTTTAACATTAAAAATTTTGTTAAATTAATTTCATATAGTCAAAAATGGATTTAAAACTCAAAACAAAAAGTTGTTTTTTTCCTAGTTTAATATTTTTAAAACAGTTACAGTATTTCAAGTATTTATAATGATTTTGATGACACAATAAATAAAATTTGCACAATTTTTAATAAATAAAATTGTGCAAATTTTATTAAAAATTGTATTTAAAATACAAGACGACAAATCAAAATTTTTTATAAAATTCAGATTATTTTGAAAAATATATAAAATATTAAAATATAATTTGATTATCAATTAAAGATAAATGAATCCATTTCAATATTATTGTTATACTAACAGAGCCATAAATTTTCAGATAGCATATAACAAAAATGATCAGATAGAAATTTAGTAAGAATAATAGTGTAGATGTTCTACATTTCTAATATTTCTTCCAATAGATAATAGTGTAGTGTCCTATAATTGTAAGTTTCATAATTGGATTATTTCTTTGAAAATAATTATATATGTAACTATATATATATACACATTAGCAAATTAGCAATATACTATATATACATTCAGAGCTGGATTTGCATTTTTGGGGGCCCTAGAACGAGCAAGGCTTTGGGGCCCCTAAAAATTCAAATCAGTTATGTCTAATTTTAAAGGTTTCTTATAATTTATAAGGAATCTTTAAAATTTTACTTTCTATCTAGCACTATAATAAAAATCCATTTTTCTTATTAAAAGTTATAAAAGTTGAAAACTGATTGATAGTTTGGGGCCCCTAGAATCGCAGTGTCCTAGTCAGCCTGTAAGTAAATCCGGCCCTGTATACATTAGTAAAATTTAAAAATTATATTGGTATTTGCAATGCTGATTTCAAGATGGAGATAACATAGTTCTTGAAAAACAATTTTATCAATCTTGTAAAATATTCATGTTACTACAACTGTTAAGAAATTTCTTAGATAACAATTTGAAGAGAGAATATTTTTCCAATTCAACAATTTTTTTCGATCATTCTATTTTTCTCAAAATTTGTGGGAATTTTTACAGAGTAAGATAAATGTGACATTCTAAAATATAACACAATTTAAAATCATTAAAGACATTGCTTTTACCTAAAACAATATTTATTATAGGCAATCAGATATCTATAAATGAACTCTAATTTATTGTAAATCAGTTATCATAGAAAACATTTAAATACATGATCATTAATAAATCTGTAATAGTGAATTTAAAAGTATATTAAAATACAATTTTCATTTTTATATATTGCTTTAATAACTTTTTTAACAAGTTTAATTTTATAACAAAAATAAATGTCAGATATAAGAGGAACATCCTAAATTATGAATTTAGCTGAAAGTTCAGTCTATGAATATATAAAAGTTTCTTATATAATAAATCATTTGAAAAAAACATTTAATCATTATTATCTAGACAAAATTTTTTTAACTTATCCATTTTAAAAACTATATAACAAAGATTTTAAAAAAAAACATCAAATAAATTAAAAGATTAGTTTTCACAATTTCTCCATTATTTGAAATAATTTTTCAGATCAGAAAAATAAAACATCAATTTTTGTTTCTTGCAATAAAATTTTATTTTGTAATTGGAGATTGAATATAAGATTATATTAAAATCTGTCAAGTAATACAAAATGCATTTTGATCAAATTTATTATAAGTTATAAAAGGAATCATGTTCTATTTAGTGTTGACTTTTAATAATTTTGTTGTAATTAATATTTTTTAAAGAGCAATCTATTGATTTTCTACTTTGTCTATCAATTTTTAAGAAATTTAAAAATTAAAATAAATAATTATCATATTGAGCATAGATATTTGGATTATATTATTATATTAGCAGCAAAATTTTAAAAATTTGCTAAGCTCAGTTAGAATACAAAATAATTCTACTGTTAATAGATTTGAAACTAATAAAACTATATTTAAAGCAATGGCAAATTTTAGTCTGACAATCAGTTTAGTCACGAAGCTGTTGAATTGAAAACTGACGTTTCTCTCATTTTCAAAACTTAAGATTTTTAATTGAACTTTTATTGCAAAATATTTTTCAATGGACCTTTAAAACATAAATTTTATTTTCTTAGATTTAGTGATACACTATTAACAAAATTGGATAATATTATACTGCTTTAGAAAATATGATATATTAATTTCATTAATTAAACTAACTAACTATTGTTTTCATTTTTTATATAAAATAAAACTGCTTAAAAAATTTTAAATATTTCAAAAAAAAATTTTTATTGAGATCTTTTTAATTCAGAAAAATAATCCAAATTTGTAGCTGTCTTGACTCGTGTCCGACATAGCACTTTGACCCAGAGTTACTCCGTGCCCACAGTGATGTACTCTAACATAATAATAATAATTATATAAAATAAGGTGGTCCTCAATTTATGACCACTTATAGTTATGACATTGATGTCATTGGTAAATTCTTTGATTGGCCAATGCAATTCATACATGTACCTGGTCTATGTGCAATGGACTGATGGTATCAAAAGCATTCTTTTTTTATGTAGGTTTCTTGTAATTTGTGTTCATTATGTTTATTAAATTATTACAATAATGTATTGTTCCTACTAAAGATTAGTAGTAGAAAATTCAGCATTTTCGATTTTCAGCAGAGTGAGCATTTTCGATTTTCAGCTGCTCCAACTTATGACAGTAGGGATATTTTACTTTCAATAGATTTGATTATGACTGTAGGGTTCAAATCAAATCCCAATGTAAGTTAGAGACTGCTTATGCTTTAATTATAGTAATTGTGAATAGCACCTACAGAATGATTCAATCATCTTGATATTTTAAAAAAATAAATGATGTATGAAAACTTATATACATGTGAATCTAAATTACTTCTTGAAAATTAAAAGAAAAAAATATGTTAGTTGAAATCAATAAATTATTTAATTTATACAGTAATACCCTGATTTACATGAATTCGGAGTTATGCGGTTCTTGATTTTTTCATTTAGCAACACTGCTGTCTGCTGTCTTCAGTGTGTGGAACTTCAGAACGGTATTAATACTCTTTAGACCTAAATGCGGTATGTGGCGCGATGTGGATAGGTAATGAGGCTTTTGACTACGACGACACAGAGATTACGATTTAGGTAGCCAATAGCTTCCTTTTAATAGAGAGAAATTTTGTATATGATAAAGTAATCCAACAGTCAGTTCAGAAAGGACAAATATCTGATGCAGCAAAAGAAATTAAATTCAGTCCTTTTGACAAACAAGATGAACATCGTTGAATATGACTTAACTTTGGTCTGAGATTCCCGATATGGAGAGGAGTACAAGACAGGTTGCTTGGATTTCTGTTTTGATAATTATTGAAGAGAACTATTAATATAGTCCTAGGGCTGCTTTTGTCTTGTTCAGTCTTCTTACGGCTCTTGGGTACAGTGAACTGTCTCAGGTTTCTGGAGTGACTCTCGGACATGGCAAACTATCTCAATGTTCCAAAGCTACTCATGTCCTTTCCATATTGAATCATATTTTCATATTGAATTAATACATATTTTTCTTCTAAACTAGTACAATAATAAATGAAATAATAGCACTTGTGAGCAGTCCAAAAAAGTCTTTATTCATTAAAACTTAACTTAAAGGAATGCTTTTGACCATATTTTAAAGGCCATTATCAACTCACAGATCATTCTTTTATTCTAACAATATACGTTAAGGAACAACTGAGCAGTTCTGTTTCTGTTCATTTTTTAGAACAGATCAAATTAAAAAACATAGAAATGTGTATTTACATTTTTAGGAATACCGCTAAAAAATTATTTCACTACAGTTAAGAAAATAAAAACAAAACTAAACAAAAAATAAATAAAATTATAAGGCCTAAATTAGGAGTCGCTCGATAAGTTTTTTCTAAAGTGCTTTTCTTTTCAGTTAGTTAGGGGATTTTCCAGGCTGCTGGCAGTTTAGAAGATGTAGTAACAGTCATTGGCGATATAACAATACCTGAACAGGTAAAAAAGTTATTAGAGAAAGGCCCATCGTATGCCCTGAAAGATCTAACAAAGATACAAGACACTATACCAAGGTTTGAGATGTTGATTAAGGACCTAGAAGAAACCAAAAAAGAGAGGGAGAGATGGAGATATTTAGAAGAATATAGGAGACACAATTCTAGAAATACGGACATGAACACAACCTCCAATGAAGAAAAGAGGATAATCAAAAAAATCCACAGATGGATGGAGTCTAACGGTATTACAGTAACAAGAGAGGACAAATCAAAGAAAATAGTATTTGTAAAAGAAGAGATATATAACTAGCACCTAAAAGAATATATAAGTGAAACTGGGGTAGAAATGCTGGATAGAGATCCAACTCTAGGCCTAGATAATAAATGGACAAAAATATGTAAACAAAAAAACCTGCCAGACTTCCTCAGAACCAAGAAAATACCAAACCCCGCGTGTCCGAGGTTATTCGCTTATGCCAAGATGCATAAATCGCCCATCACTTAGACCCATCGTCGAAAAGTGTCGGTCACCTTTATACAACCTTGAGAAAACAATGGCCAGATGGATAAACAACAAACTTGCTAATTATGATTTTGTAGTCAACTCTACAACAGGATTTATTAGAAAGCTTAAAGACCTACAGCTTAGAGGAGGAGAAACTTTTGTAACCTGTGATTTCGAAAAATTATATCCCTCGTTGAACATTGCCCAAGTAACCCTCTGTTTTTACAGATTCCTCCTAACAAATCTACAGCCTGAGCAACCGAACCCAGTATTAAGCAGAGACCTAGCCGACCTCCTGTGCAATAATACTTATTTTACTTTCAGCGGTAAATATTACCGACAGATAAGAGGTGTGCCAATTGGGAGCCCCCTCGCAGGGCAATTAGCAGAAATCATAAAATGCTCCCTGCAGGAAACAAAACTACGACCACTACTGTTAGCAGCCCACCTGTATCTCCGCTACGTTGATGATATCTTCGTAGTATGGAAGAACATGGACTATTCAGAAGATCTAATCCAAACGTTCTCAGATGCTGCTTATGGCTTGAAACTAACCCTGGACCAGAGAGGAAAAGAGACAATACATTTCCTGGACGTAAATATCGAGATAGGGGAGACAACCTTGCGCACAACCGTTTATAGGAAACCAGGGGCGACCCCCCCCTAATAATTCCAAAATGGTCTAATGACACTTGGAGGTATAAGAAGGCGGCACTGAAAGCATATATCAACAGAGCCAACACCCATTGCAGCAATAGTATCCTAAAAGATAAAGAAATTAGAAACATAATCAAAATAGCAATCAAGCATCGGTATAAAGAGGCATTTGTAAGAAAACTATTGAAAGAGAGCAATCAGAATAACACAATTAACAACCAAACAGAACAATCCCCCTCCAGAACCATGGGGTTATCTATATATATGAGGTAATACTAGAAGCAATTGAGAACTTCAAAAACTGTCAGAAGAATACTAGAGAAGACGAAAAAGAAGCCAGCATACAAAAGAGGAAGAATGATCTTTGAAGCATTAAGAAACGTTCAAGACAATTACAGTAAAGAAGAAAGCTCAGGAATTTATAAAATACCGCTTCGGAACAACGATGAAAGTAAGGAGGAAATATATATAGGTGCTACCGCAAGAAATCTAAGAGACAGAGTAAAAGAGCATAAACAAAATATCAGCGTAGGAAACCTAACAACAGCTCTTTCAAGAGGGGCGTACGAAGCAAACGTTATGATAAAATGGGAGGAGGCTGAGGTTATTAGGACAGTAGCACACCTGAATGAGTTGTATATGACGGAAAAATTAGTCATTTATGAGAAGAGTAGGCACGAAAATGTAGTAAATGCGACAGATAAGGAAGGGCTCCCAGCAGCCTGGAAATATGCCCTAACTAACTGAAAAGAAAAGCACTATTGAAAAAACTTATCAAGCGACTCCTAATTTAGGCCTTATAATTTTATTTATTTTTTGTTTAGTTTTGTTTTTATTTTCTTAACTGTAGTGAAATAATTTTTTAGCCGATATTCCTAAAATGTAAATAGACATTTCTATGTTTTTAAATTTGATCTGTTGTAAAAAGAGAACAGAAACGGAACTGCTCAGTTGTTCCTTAACGTATATTGTTAGAATAAAAGAATGATCTGTGAGTTGATAATGGCCTTTAAAAAATGACCGAAAGCCTTCCTTTAAGTTTTAATGAATAAAGACTTTTTTGGACTGCTCACAAGTGCTATTATTTCGTTTATTATTGTATAACCTTAAAGAGCAGCTTGTTATTATTCTATTTCATGTTTTCTAAACTAGTGTTTTTGTTAGTCCTTGGTCCCAATTAAACAATATTTATATGTATTTATATGCAAAGTTGTACCCCAACTTACGCAATTTTTGTCAGACCCACTTATTGCATAACTTCGGAGTATTATTATACTCTGTTTTTATTATTAATGTGAATATATTCAGATATGGATATTAAAATGAATTTAGGTATTATTTTAAAATTGAAAACTATTTTAATTTTTATATAAATATTATTTACAAATACAGGTAGGCCTCGATTAGTGCGAGTTCGAATAATGCGATTTCAATTAGTGCGACTTATAAAATTGATACCGTTTTCAGTTAGTGCGAGCAAATATTCGATTAGTACGAGTTGTAAGCATTGACCAGTCTTACTAACAAAGCTCCTTTTATGATGTCAATTAACAAATTACCATTAATTTTCGGTTAGTAAAACTGGACAAGGAGCAGTCCAAGAACAGTCACACAGCTTTGAAGGGGTGAAACATCAGAAAGATGGGCTTTTTGCCGTTAACTGTATTATTTTTATATTATTGTACTATTATTTAGCTTTGCTATTGACTACAATATAGTATTATTTAGCTTTGCTATCGACTACAGTATAGTATTATTTAGCTTTGCTACAGTATAGTACAGAATTTTCTTTTTTAAAAAGTACTGTATCGAAATGGATAAAAGGAAGAACACTTCTGACGATAAAACAGGAAACGAAAAAAAGAGGAGGTTAGTGATCACGCTAGAGCAAAAAATGGATGTGATTGAGCGACATAAAAGCGGCGCTCAACTTCCGCTTTCGATTCGCTATTTTGGTTTTGATTTGGCGGTTGGTTTGATGATGGTATGAGACGCAATTCCTGGTAAGTTATTAATTTAGATGATGAACAACGATGTAAAATATGAAAATAAATATTTCTTAAACAGTTAGTGTTAAGTTAGTATTGTGGTTATTCATCGTGAGGTTAGCTAATGGCCGGAATCTCACAAAGCAAGAACCAATTACCATATTTTACATATAGTTAATACTTCGAATAGTGCGAGAAATTCGTGGAACCAATTATTCGCACTAATCGAGGCCTACCTGTATTTAAAAATAAATTTCTTCCTTAAATCTGCATAATATTCAGAATCAATAATTTTAATTTCTGATTATACAAGAAACTAACTAAAATTTGATAAAATTCAATAATTGAATTTGACAAATTTAAAGTAAATTCTTAAATTTTCTTAAAATTAATAATTTTATGATTTAATATATGTTCATTTAATTTCTGACTATAATTGTTGTTATACTTATTGTAGATTGCTATTTATAGATATAAATCTATAAAAATGATTTGACAATTTTAAATTTATGTATTTAATCCATGATTATATTTCAGTCTCATAGTTTAAATGCTTTCGAAGAAATTATGGATGAAGTTATACTTGGACTTTGTTTTGATGTACATCGAGCTGTAAAATTAGGAATCTTCTTTTTGGATGAACCTAAAGAAGAGTTAGTATTTGTAAATAAATTTATTAATATAAAATCTATTAATGATTTAAAAATAATTTATTTGGTAAAATTTGTATAATTATGAAATAATTGAATACACTTTTTATATATATTTTTTATGTACTTTAATAATATAGTATAAGTGAATTATAGAAATGCTGATGTACTTAGAATATTTGATATACATGAGTGCAGATTTAGTTATCAATCAATGAGAATAGCCAACTTCATTATAGTAGTGAAAAAAATTATTGCATCACTATTTCATAAGTACATATTCAGTTGTCCAGCTGTTGTATGTGAAAATATTGTAATATTGGTGATCTTCAACAATAGCAAGCAATGCAAATTAATTTAAAAGTATTTAATGCATCACTTAATAGATCACAATTGGATATGCATTAGTGAGTCATTTTAAAAGATAATGATTATGCTTTTAACGTCAAACACATTAAGAATTGGATAAAAAATACTACGGTTGATCGAATGTTAATACAAACTGATGGAGAGAAGTCAGGAGTAAGCAGACAGCTGCTTTATAGAGAAATATAAACAAACTTTCATATAAATAGTAAATAAAAGTAAACTAATACAAATTATAAAAATTTTGCATTTATAAACCATAAATTTATAAATATTTGAAGAAAAATAATATAAAATAATGTTCAAGAATACAACTTAAAACAATCACCAGAGTGATGACATTAGTTATTCATAGATATCGAAAAATAGAATCATCAAATTACAGCTAGATGGTAATATAAATAAGCTTTGTTAGTTGGAAAAATTTTTGAAACCTGGCAAATAATTATTAGTTTGATAGAAAATATTCCAAAGAATATAACTATTAAAAAAATCATCTGATATGTGAAAAAAAATTTTTTCACAAAAATATTCAAAAAAAGTTTCCTGCTTGATAGGCTTAGCATTTAAGAATTTTTTTTATTTTTTTATACAAATAATTCAAAATTAAAAAAGCAGGTATGGCATAACATAAGCTACAAAACTGGAATTTTTCGTTGTCTCAATAAGATTAAGCCAAAGTTATGGCAAAAAACAATATATCATATTTTTAAAAAAATCAAGCTATTGCTTCAGACAATCACAATAAATTTTTTCAGGAGGGCAAAGGGTTAAATTAGTTAATTGTATTAATTGAATATGAGCAATGAAAAATTATCCTGTGGTATGCAGATGTTTGAAAAAGTAAGATATTGCACAATATTGCTCACCTTCTTCCCATTTACTGAAATTATTTGAAGGATAGCCTTTTATAGAAGGATAAATTGTAATTATGAAAACATTCATTTAATGACTAATCTGAAATAAACTTCATGACTCCAAGAAATGAAACAAACTGTCTAGTATTAGAACTTGAGCTATAGTAGAAATAAGAGAAGAAATAGTCCTAGCAAGGTATTATATGAGGGATAGAAGAATATATTTTCTACTTGATGATATCCTGATGGGAGAAGACAAGCAGCCTGTAATCTTTGCAAGTGTGAAATTATTATGAAGAATTTTTTAGTTGAGTGTACATTATTTTACTGCTGAATATTCACAGATTTAATCATTCTGTTATTAATTTTTTAATTGTTCTCTTTAATCTTTTAAACTTTGGAAAAGATTTTAACACACTGCCAATCACACTTATCTTATAACATAAGTGTTTGGTTTTTCTTCTTATTGGAAGCCAAGCCTGTTTTTTAAGATGGGCAAACAAATTAATATAAAATTATTCCAATATCTCATATGCTTAGCTCTGCAATACATAATATTACATTTGTTCTTATGGATTTGATACAAAATTCTTCTATCTGAGAACAAATTTCAAGTTAAATTTATTTATTTTTCTTGTATGGAAAGCAAACCAGCATCACTTTCATACTTCAGTTCTTATTTATGAGATTTATGTTTGTAGAGGATAAGAACTGTGGATATATTAGAAAAATCTTTTATAGACATCATCAAAAATTAAAGCAAATTTGCTTAATCTGATAAGCAGAAATTGCGAAATATTTCAAAATTTCTTAAAATGTTATATTTATTTAAAAACAAACATTATTCTTTTTCTACAGAATAGGAAATATTTTCTTTTATTCTAAAAATTTCAGATAAATACAGCAACCCACAAATTTTAGAGACATTTTTGAAAAACTGCAAGTCTATTATGTTGAATGCTCATTTCCATAGTTTGGGAGTTTAATTATTCTGCCCTTTTTATCAAATATTGGTGTTTTATATAACATTCAGTTTTCCTTTTTAACATATTTTGATTTATTTTTTACATTACCTTTTGCATCATTTTATGAATTAAATTTTTGCATTTGTCTTTTGATCAATTTATTGTTGTTGCTACTTTTTTTTAATCATCAATTTCCCTCTCATATAATGTATTTAAGTGTTAATCTTGTTTGTTCTTTACAAATGAATTTTATACAGTTTACAGAGCATTTAGTGCTTTTATGAATATTGCATTTGGTATAGTTTGATCTAGGCAATTCTTTTGTTATGAAACAAAAATTAAACTACACATTGTTATTTTCATATTATGTTGACAATGATTAGTCAGTTTTGAAACACATTGTATTAATAAGTAAATTTTATCAGAAAAAAACTTGAACTACTGAAATTTTCCTGAACTTTTCCTTAGGGTAACAGATCCTATACTTGAGTTTTTGAAAATATTCTAGTTTCAGTAATTTAGGATAAATTTTCAGAAAATCAAATATTCTATAATAATATACTTTTTAAAATTGTTAAGTGATATTTTTAGTATCTAATATAATTTCTTATAATTTTCATTTGTAACAATAAATTTAAAAAATTATTGTTCAAGATGATAATCTTATCTATACATACAGTGACCATATTTTTTTTGGAGAAAATAAAGGGCAAATCAGTAATTGTTTCATAATAAGAAAAAGCAGGTTGCATTTATTTATTTCACTAAAATTGGAAAGCATTATAATATTTTTTATAAAATATAATAAACACAATATAATGAATAACACATTTTAAACAATCATATTATTATTTTTTAAAAATTAATTTTGATATTTTTCTTAAGAATGAACTCTAATAAATCAGATTTGTGCTTTAAAAATACATAAAACTCTATACACATGTTGAAGTTGCATTTGGTATAAATTCATGTTTTCAATGTTTTGATTTTTAATTGGGTTTTCTCATTATTCACATATTAATAAGCCTACTAATGAAAATATATGTTCAGTGGCGACATTAGATCTGGAGAGACAGAAGCAAAATTCAACAATTTTTAAAACATTTTTAAATAATGTGTGAGAAATTCTAACCCATCTATGTTGGCAGGATTCATATTTTGTTGCCATTCTTTGATCTTTTAGCAGGTGATAACACAAACATGACACAGTCATAGAAAATGACAGTGTTGTGTTTCTATGGACTGTCTGTTGTGCACTGATATTCATTTATTATTTCAATTCATAAAAAAAGGACAAAATGGCTATTTTAGAAAAAAAATAAATCTAAAGGACAGAGAAGTGGAATAAAGGACATATTGTCACTGTATCTATACATCTCCCATTCTTCATTGTATTTATTCAATAACTCAAGAACTTGTTACTTTTATGTAAAAGCTTAATTTATTAAAGTCAAAAATATGTAAGTCAGAATTTCTGTACTTGCTGAACCTGTTGAAGCTCATCAATGTTTACAAAATAAACCTAATTAATCTGCAAAAATTTGAAATTGTGAAATCTTGTTTAATTTTCAACAAACTTTTTACAATTTATTACATTTTCTATTGTCATTCTTAAGATGTACAAATTTTTTTAATTTTATTTCTTTCACATCTTTTCATTCATTACATGATATCAGAGAAAACAATATTTTTATACAAAATCTTAGCCATCCAATGAAACATTTGTCATTTTTTGATAGTGGCAAGTCTTGTGAATAAATTAAGGTATAAATGAAGAAAATTGAATGATATTTTTGAAAATTATCAATAAAAAACAAAATATTATGCAAATTTTAATTATGTTAATAAGTCAAAAGTTCACAAAAATTTATTAAAATATTATCATTTTTTTATAAAACATTTATTGATATGTTTTCCTTCATTTCAATAATTTTTAATTTTATATAAATTTTTGAATTTATATATATTTTATATATATATAAATTAGCCTCCAGATGCTTTGTTGACATACTACACCAAATAACACAAGCAGTGCAGTAAAGTAGGCTTGGCTGCAATTTCCCACAAAATGACTGGCCACCATAAAACCATAAAAGTGCCATGCCCCATTTTAGAGCCTGAGGTTGTTTATATTAAGATTTTCTTGTATTTTACTAAATTATCTGTAGAATAAATGAACAAATAAGTAAAAATATTGTTTATTTTAACAGAATTAATCAAAATTTTAATTATTGTATTATCAGCAAAATTTTTTCATTTTTATGAATTTTATAGCTCATTGTATTAAAATTCCATGTTTTACTTAAAATTTCAAAAATAAATTTATTTCACTCCAAAATCAAAATAAGATTACTAAAATATAATAGAATAGAAAGCAGAATCAATAAGATTTAATGAAAAATAATCCAAATTCTACTAATACAATCCATTCACATTTTCTATCTTTAGAACGGAATTTAAAAAGAAATTTTGGCAATTGAAAAATTTAGGATCCATCATTGGAGGCGTACATTTTCACCCAATAAATGCAAAAAACTGCTCTGTGATAGTTCCACTGTTTAACTCTGGATTGAATTTTATTTATAGTTTTTTTGTTCTGCCATCTTGATGTGTAAACATGGCAAAGGCATGAGGGAGTTAAAAAATTTACAAGTAATTCTTGGCTTATGAGCTGTTCTTTTGAATTCCTGAGTTTGAGTTTTTTTTAATATGAAGTATCAAAAAATCAAAAATATGAACATTAATTGTAATAAATAAATGCTAAACATTCATAAAAAGTCATTTTAATCTATGTACAAATGTATTTTAACTATACAATGCATTACAATTAGGTTTATAGCAAAAACTCAATCATCTGGTATGAAATTGGAAAAATAAAGATGGTAGCTGAGAAATGGAAGTACCATGCCTCTGGTTTTACCAGCACATAATGTAAATAACTTCCATTATTATATTGTGCCTAAGGCAATAGTTCATCTACTTATCTGTCAGTAATAATGAAGAATAAAAATTCTTTTAATGTTTATATATCAAAAATTTATTATAATTTTCTTGATTTTAAAGGCTATGTTTTCATTTCTTTAAATAAATAAACTATTGTTTAGTCATAATCTATTGATCTTGTTTGCCTTTATTTAATTTTATTGTAGTTAAACTGCATTACTGAGAATGGATACCCTTATTTTAACACTATGTTTATGGGAAATTGATTTTTATTTTACAAGTTCTTACTTCAGAAATGAGTTAATCCCTAAATGTCTAGAATTGTCTATATATTAATTTCATTCTTATGATTAACTGTATATGTAAAAATAAGCTCTAATAAAGTGGGAAAAATAAAAATTTATTAAAGAAGTACTTTCGACTTTACAAAGTCATCATCAGCTTTTTTAAAAAATATTAGAATACAACATTTTTGGAATAAATATTCTAAAAATGTTGTATTCTAATTGTTTTTAAAAAAGCTGATGATGACATTGTGAAGTTGAAAGTACTTCTTTAATAAATTATTATTTTTCCCACTTTGAATTAGAGCTTATTTTTACATATACAGCATTATATAAGTGGAAGATTATATATATATTAATATATTAATCATAAGAATGTATATATGTTGTTATTAAATTTGAATTCTTTTATATTATTAATTTTATTTTAAATATCTAGGCACTGTTTATCATTTATGATATAATACTATCTTTTATTATTTCAGATTAGTTTCAGTTATGTTTTGTTTTTTACCATATTCCATTTATTAATTTTATGTATAATTTTCTTTAACTGACATTTATATCAGTGACCTTATTCTGAAATATGCAATTTAATAATGTGCCATTTAATAAAATTATTTTTAAGTTTGGAGAATGTCACACTTTTATAATTTACTTGGTTTGTAAATATAACAACAACATTTAGGAAACAAAATATTTTAATCAAAAAGTTGAAGTTCATTTTTTTGTGTTTATTTTATATTTTAATATTTTAAATATGTATGAATAGTTTGTTTTAATATTTTAAAAATCAAAATGTTTGTATAAAACAATGTTTCTCAGTGTGATCTGTGAAATTTCTACAAAAATACAAAAAATAATTTCAATAATTTTAAATAGAAAAATTAATGGTTTATTAATTTTTCTATTATGATCTATAATCATAATTGCATGGAAAAATATATATTACATTAGATTAGAATCTAATCTACATTTAATCTATACATTAGTTTTGTTTGTATACGTTGAGAAATGAAATAGAATATACAGGTAGTTCCTGCCTTTATGAGCTAACTTGTTTCTGGAGCAAGCTTGTTATATAAGAACTTGTAAACCAAGAATCAGTTTCCCCTAGATATATTGTTAAAAACAGGAGTTCCATTCTCAGCAATGTAATTTGATTACAATAAAATTTAATAAAGGTCACAAAATCAATAGTGTATATGATTAAACAATGATTTATTTAACTAAATAAATGAAAATATAACCTTTAAAATCAAACAAATTATAATAATAAAGAAATAATTTGACATATAAACATTAAAGAATTTTTATTCTTCATTATTATTGACAGATAAGTAGACGAGCTCTAATACAGATGAACTAATATCTTAGGCACAATCTGGAAATAGAAGTTATTTACATAATATGCCAATAAAATAGAAAATGCACTATATTTGCTTCTTGGCTGTCATTTTGAATCGGACAACAGTTTTGCTACAAAACCAATTGTACTGTATTGTATAGCTATGTATATGATTTAAAAGATTTTTATGAAGTACTGTCTTAGGCAGGAACTAGGAATGGAAGTTATTTACTTAATATGCTGATAAAACCAGAGGGAATTTTAAATACTGCTTTTTTGCCACCAATGAAATCATACTACTACTGCTCTTATCGGTGTTTAACTACAGAAATACTTCAAAGCACTAATAAGCAGTCTTTAATAACTTTTTAAAACACATTTAATAAGAGTGGTCATTTAAATTTTAAAGTAAGAGTTGAGGATGGCATTTAATTGCTGAAAGCATTTCTCTTATTAAATATGTTTTAAAAAGTTATTAAGGACTGCTTATTAGTGCTTTGAAGTATTTCTGTAGTTTTTGTCATCATTTAGATTTTTTTCAATTTTTGTAGCAAATAACTGGAGTTTTGCTGAAACCCAGTTATAACATATTTTTTAGCACATATATGGTTAGAAACGTTTTTTTATGAATGCCTAGTATTTATTTATTGTAATTAAGGTTCATATTTTCAATTTTTTTGATACTTCAAATTAAAAAAAATTCTTAAAGCTTGGAACTCATAACTGTGAACTAAACATAATATAGGTAATTCATCTGTATTATGCTTACATGATGATCTGATATATATATATATATATATAGAATCTCAAATAACTATTTCAGAATATATTAAAATAAAAATGATTCAAGTTAATATTATTTACTAGCTAAATGATCCTTAGTAAATATTTTTGGAATTAAATGAAATTTAATAAATTATAATTTTATAATTTAGAACTATAGTGCTGTCATCTGTTGGATTAATAATTAATTATATAAATTTGGTCTAAATTTGCCAAAAAGGACTTGTGATACTGAATTAATCCATTCAGGAGTACTAGTATCAGCCATGTCTGATAGCCAATTGAAATTAATCACTATATTGACTTCCTGAAATGGTAATCTATTGGTTGCCATAGTAGTATAATTGGTTAAGGTTTTGGGGTACTCCCAAAGATCCTGGCTCAACTCCAGGCCAAGACAAATTTTTATTTTGGGAAAATTATCTAAAATTAAAGTTTAATTGTTAATTAATAATGGCACATCCTTAGAACAAATTTATTTAATTAATTAATCCAACAGATGATGACACCATAATTCTAAATTATAATTTTTAAATTCTGTTTAATTCTAAAAATATTAATTAGTGGTCATTTAGCTAGTAAATATTTGCTTATATTACCCTACTAGGTTTATGTTGTGAATAATTAATTTTTTAAACAATTAGAAATTAGATATATTTAAAAGTTAAGAATGCATAAAAATGAATTTTATAGATTGTTTCATTTTTCCTTCCATTTTTATGATAGTTTCAGTAACAGTTTCTGAATTTTTGTAGCTAATTTATAAGATAAACAAGTATATTAAATATTATACTTTTTATTTTATTGAAGAAAACTTAATAAATTATTATCTTGAATCATTTTAAATTGCTGTAAAATTTTAAGTATGATGATTAATCTATTTTTATAGTTAAAATTTTAGAACAAAATATGAATGTATAATAATGATGAATTGAATTATACAAAATAAAAAATGAAAACATTGTTATAATTATTATTAAAATTTAATAATTAATTAAAATTTTAATATATTATTATAGTAAAAATTTATTTTAAATATATATATTGATTGATATGTAGTAATAATTTTTTTATTTTCATGAACTTTGCAGTGAGAAAAAATATGGTAAGTTTGTCTTTCCTTACTATTTTATTTTCTAAAATATTTTAGTATATACTAAGAATCTACAAATATTTTTTAAAACTAATAATCTTTACAATATTTATAGAAATTTTTAAAAGTATATTTTATTAGCTTATATAAATAGTCATCAACATAGACCAGTCATACTTATGATAGTGATATAATTAGTAAATTTTGTGGGTTTTTTTTTTCAATGCAGTTTGTGTGGATTTGAGTCCTTAAGCATTAGTCTAATATATGAAATCATCCTTTTTGTCTGATTCTTGTATTTTGTGTTCATTAAATTTATTATAGTAAGTAGCATGAAATAATAAATATTGGTAATGAGTAATCCATGAGTTTAGGGCATTTCTGATTTCCACTCACTCCAACTTACAATTTTGAGGTTCAAACTGAACTCTGTTATGTTGAGACTTTAATATAGGTAGTCACCTATATTAGTCTTTTTTTTCATTTTTAATCTGTTTTAAAATTAAAATCAGATTTATCAAATATTTGAAACTAACAATTACTAATTATAAATACAAAATGATTTAAGTGTATGCACTTTCACACTCAAGAAATTAATACAGTCAAACCTCGGTTCACAAACACCTTGGATCACAAATAATTCGGTTTACGAACAAATTTTCTGAACACAGTGTCTCAGATGATGTACTGTATTTCAAATTATGAACATGCAAACTATCAACATAAACATTTTCAATGATTCTAAGCTTAAAAAGTTTCAAAAGTGACACATGGCATTATCATTTTCAATGATAATGCCATGTGTCACTTTAGAAACATTTTAAAATGCAGACAAAAACAAATCACACTGGACAGCTTTTTAGTGAGACAGAGGCCCAGTGTGTCTGAAGCAAAGTTCAGTGGTGCCAAGAAACAGAAAAAAAAAAAAGAATCGCCTTCCAAACAATAACAATAATAATTTTATCTTTATTTGATCTGCTTAGTGTAGTATTTATCTTTTTTGTGATAGAATCGCCTTCCAAACAATAACAATAATAATTTTATCTTTATTTGATCTGCTTAGTGTTGTATTTATCTTTTTTGTGCTAGATTTAATAGGTTCCATCTGTTGAAGAACTTGTGCACAAAGTACTGTTGTAAAAGTTTAAATAAGCAATTATCTGAGTCCAGGAAAGAATTAATCCATTTTACGTTAATTTTAATGGGGAAAATACTTTTACCATTTTACATTAATTCCTATGGGGAATTTCTATGTTCAGTTTATGAACATTTCAGTTTATGAATGATCTTCAGGAATGAATTAAATTCATGAACTGAGGTTTGACTGTATAATGTATTTTAGTTAATATTTAAAATAAATAAAAAGTTTTTCCAGTATTAAAGTCATACTTTATAATCTGTATTAAAAATTCTCAGCATTGATATCTACAGGGTGAACCAAAATGAACGCAACAGCAGCGAAAAAGTTAAAGTTAAAAATCGTATTTATATCAGCTGGTATGAAATAAGAATTCAGAAAAAATATCGAACGTTATTGTTTACACGGAATGAATACTCCAAACAAGAAAACGCGTAGAAAATCGAAAAATAAAAAAAAAGTTAGAAACGGAACATAAACCAATGATGATAAACCAGAGTAAGATGCATCGACAGCCGCCGCCATGTTATTTCAGTCGCGCGACGCGTTTCATGTCATCACGTGATCAACACGATGACCCATCGCTTTATTCAAATTAGATGAAGTCGCTACTTCGAACATTATCAAGTAGCGAACGCGTTTTTACTTATTTCATTTTCTAATATTAACTTATTTTCATAGTTTGTCAAATATCTTTTATATAAAAATGTCGAATAACATGTAATTATTATTTTACTTCTTTCAACGAAAGAAAAGCTGCCTGTTATGATACGTATTTAAAAAAAAATTTTAACAAAAAAAATTATCTGGCTTTATAATAAAGTCACTCCGATTTTATTATTCATATATGTACTTAACTATACACAGTATAATCAAATAATTTATTTCTTAAATTTATATTTTAATATTTTCCTTACACTTAAATTTTATTTAATTTGTATCCTGTACCCGATTCTAATATTACATTATTTACTTTTTATATGGTGTTTGCACATTTGAATTGAAATGGAATAACTGATAAAGGTTATTCCAGTAATTATTAAGATCACAGATAAAAAGTAGGAATCAACACTTATTCTTAACTGGTAGACCAAGCGATATGGGAAAAACACCGTATCATTAGGAATCTGAACAAAATATTAGTTTAAAAAGCGCACGAATTACGTCATATCAGAAAGTAAATTGCCGTCAGTTAATTTCTACGTGTTTGGTATTGTTCATTTGGAGTAAAGATTTTACGTATTACGAAGTACAAAAATATTAATATTTATTTTAATCATATACCTGTATGTCTACATAACCAAATTTATAGGGCATGGCCAAAATGTTGCCCTTCCAAATGCTGACATAAGGTTAATCTATTGTGCAAATTATTTCTTACGTTACTAAGCATCTGTGGTGTGATTTCTTTACAGGCTCTTATGATTCTTATTTTTAAATCGTCCAGATCCGTTTTTTGCTCTAGCGTAATCTTTTTTTTTGTTTCCTGTTTTATCATCAAAAGTGTTCTTCCTGTTATCCATTTCAATACTTTTTAAAAGAGAAAATTCTGTGCTATACTGTATGTAGACGATAACAAAGCTGAATAATAGTAATGTTAAATAGCTAACGGCAAAAAGCTCATCTTTCTGTTGTTTCACTCCTTCAAAGCTGAGTAATTATTCTTGGATTGCTCCGCGTCCGGTTTTACTAAATTAGCATTATTTTGTTAATAGACATCATAAAAGGGGACGGACATTTATTAGTAAGACTGGTCTATGCTTACAACTCGCATTAATCGAATATTTGCACGCACTAACTGAAAAACGGTATCATTTTTATAAATCGCACTAATCGACTATAGCATTATTCGAACTCGCACTAATCGAGCAGTGGCGTAGCTGAAAACTGAGAGGCCCCCGCAAAAATGTCGATGGGGCCCCCTTTTTATAATTTATCGATATAATTTATTTCAAATGCTATGTAAACTCTGTAACATTGGGTGTCAATGTTTATTTATAAGGATGTCGACTAAAAGAAGCCTAACGCAAACTAATTTATTAATAAGGTTAATACGTGAAACTTTATACAGGTGAAAATAATTTTATTATATACTGTATGCTACAGGGCAGACCCGAATTCAGGAAATACTAGAATTTCCTAGTCAAAACGAGGACGTCCTAACGCTGGTCGGACGTTCTAGTATTTCCTAGGCCGAATACGAAATGACGAACATTTCTTGTTCAAAGTCCGGAATTTCTAGTTTTTCCTAGTCGAAATCCAAAGTAGCAAACAGTTAAAAGAGAAGTGTTTATTTCTCATGTATTCCCTCTCAGAGTTCGATATTTGCCAGCAGATATTTCTGTAGAGAATATCAGCCAGGATAAATATATCTCATTGAGGAAGGCTGTAATCTGCGCCAATGGAAGTACATAGAGCTAAATCCGCTTTAAATGCACGAAGCATTGTGTATCTAAATTACGTCTGTGCAAAAAAGAATAACATTTTATGTAATTCTAAATGCCACAAAAGCCTACCTTGAAAAAATATAAATAAGAGATACCTAGTTGTGTTTATAAACTTTAAAAATTTTTATCTTTGTATTTTATGTTGAACTTCAACTAATAAAAATATATTTGTCCATAAAAAATAAAAAATTGACAATTTCAGTTCTTGAAAGCCAACCGTGTAATAATGAATGAGAGTTAGCTCTATTTTCAATTTCTTATTTCATTTTCTCAACAGAACAGAAAAAACAATGAAATTTGTTATTTCCTATCAAGTAATAAAAATATGAATTATGTTCATTATAATAATGTTTTTTATCAGTTAATCAACAATTTTTATATTCACAGTATTACCATAAATACAAAAATTAAAAAAAAAATAACTAGTTAACCTGTTATTTATTTTGCAAGGTAAGCTTTTGTGGCATTTATAATTACACAAAATGTTATTCTTTTTATACAAACATAATTCAGATACACAATGCTTCGTGTATTTAACGCGGATTTAGCCCTATCTACGTACTTCCACTGGCACAGATTGCAGCCTTCCTCAATGTGATTTGTTTATTCTTGTGAATATTCTCTAATGAAAGAAAATTCTGCTGGCAAATATCGAAAACTGAGCGGTAATACATGAGATATGAAGACTTTTGTTTTAACTGTTCGCCACTTCGGGTTTTGACTAGGAAAAATTAGAAATTCCGAACTTTGAATAAAAAATATTCGGCGTTTCGAATTCGGCTAAAGAAATACTAGAACATCCGACAAGCGTTAGGATTTTCTCATTTTGACTAGGAAATTCTAGTATTACCTGAATTCGGGTTCGTTCTGTAACATATATACAAATTGTAAAAGTTTTAAACAGATCTACATCGATTTAAATGAAAGTAATTTTATTTGGACAAATTAAACAACAATTAAAAGATATTTAAGTTTACTTGCTGTTACGAAATTGTTCCGAACGTTTGGCATTTTTATTTGCAAATTCTTCTATGAGTAGATTGATATTATTTTTTTTAGCTCTGTCGCATTCTATGGATAACATAGCTAAACCTGCTAATTGCACTTGCGTCATTAAACACATAATTACATTCTAACAAATGATACGCAAATTTTATTTACTTGTATAAGATTTTAAACTTGTGTCTTATAGATGTATATAGTTTAGTTTGTGGTAGTTTGCCACTTTCGACAGCACTGCATTAGTAATCGCTGCATCCGGAAACATAAAAAAATGTATGTGAAAACAATACATAAATTTTAACTTAGCGCTAAGTTTTAGAGTTCCAGCTAACGAACGCCGATGCTCTTCATTAAATAGGTTTAATTGGTCTGCGTTAAATTCAAGGTTGTTGGGGATTAATTGATTGGGTTTTACAGGTATTTTCTTCAGTGTGAGTTGGAGTCCCCCGCATCGCGGGGTTGCTGACCATCAACTACGCCACTGTAATCGAGGCCTACTTGTACTTTCTGATATGACGTAATTCGTGCGCTTTTTAAACTAATATTTTGTTCAGATTCCTAATGATACGGTGTTTTTCCCATATCGCTTGGTCTACCAGTTAAGAATAAGTGTTGATTCCTACTTTTTATCTGTGATCTTAATAATTACTGGAATAACCTTTATCAGTTATTCCATTTCAATTTTTCACTAATTTAAATAATATCTGGTTTGTCAAGAAGTGATTTACTAATAAATCACATGTTTTCTTGCACTTACTTTTACAGCAAATGTGCGAACACACCATATAAAAAGTAAATAATGTAATATTAGAATCGGGTACAGGACACAAATTAAATAAAATTTAAGTGTAAGGAAAATATTAAAATATAAATTTAAGAAATAAATTATTTGTTTATACTGTATATAGCTAAGTACATATATGAATAATAAAATCGGAGTGACTTTATTATAAAGCCAGATAATTTTTTTTGTTAAAAATTTTTTTTTAAATACGTATCATAACAGGCAGCTTTTCTTTCGTTGAAAGAAGTAAAATAATAATTACATGTTATTCGACATTTTTATATAAAAGATATTTGACAAACTATGAAAATAAGTTAATATTGGAAAATGAAATAAGTAAAAACGCGTTCGCTACTTGATAATGTTCGAAGTAGCGCGTGTCGACTTCGTCTAATTTGAATAAAGCGATGGGTCATCGTGTTGATCACGTGATGACATGAAACGCGTCGCGCGACTGAAATAACATGGCGGCGGCTGTCGATGCATCTTACTCTGGTTTATCATCATTGGTTTATATTCCGTTTATAACTTTTTTTTTATTTTTCGATTTTCTGCACTTTTTCTTGTTTGGAGTATTCATTCCGTGTAAACAATAACGTTCGATATTTTTTCTGAATTCTTATTTCATACCAGCTGATATAAATACGATTTTTAACTTTAACTTTTTCGCTGCTGTTGCGTTCATTTTGGTTCACCCTGTATATTCACTTTAGAAACACTTCTAGCCCCAATACAAAGAAAAAATACTATAAAAATGTTGAATAATGTATTTTAATTCACTGAAAATAATTATATATTTTGATCTTAAAATTTCTATTTGTATCTAATCCTTTTAATAATTCAGAAGTTTTTGGCCCCATTTGACAAGAAGATTCTTCATTAAGTTTATTGGGTTTCAAGTCCTGTTGGTATTAAGGAAAACAAACTGATAGATATGACTATCAAACAATCTAGTCTTATGATTTACATTGCTGTTGTTTTTATTTATTTATTTATTTATTTATTTAAAGCTATCATTAAACAAATTTCAATTGTGGCAGTACAAGTAATTCTTGGTTTATGAGCTTGCAAGTTGCTTGGCTTGCAAGTTTTTCAAATATGAATTATCAAAAATATTAATAAGTAAAAAAAAATAAATTCTAAACATTCATAAATAGATATTTAAAACCACTTACCTATGTATAACTATGTATATACAAACAGTGTAACTGAGTTTGCAGGAAAAAAGTGCCATCTGTTATAAAATTAAAATGGTGGCATGAGAAGCGGAAGTAGCATGCACTCTGGTTTTATTGGCATAGTATATAAATAGCTTCCATTTTCAGATTGTTTCTAAGACAGTAGTTCATCTGTTTTAAAGTTTATCTATTTATCTGTCAATAGCAATGAAGAATAAAAATTCTTTAATATTTATATGACATAAATAATAACAACAGGGCTTGACAAATTTCAAAAAGTTGAGTAGACTATTGGCTATCACTGCATTCCCCTTCGCTTTGGGATTTACGTCAACACTCGCTCCCAGCGTTTGCCGAACGCGTCCAAAATGACGTAGTGATTTCCAGTCACGTGGTGAAGTTTCCTCTCTGTACCTCTCAATCTGTGATCTATAATTATTCAAATAAGAATAATTTAATACATTCAAAAAGAAAGCACATTAGTAAATTTGAATCTCTGTAAGGTTAAGGATCATAAAAACATAGACTGAACTTCATAAGCAGGTAACTTGCCGTGCCAACTCTTTTGGAAATCGAAAAACGATTAATGTGATTATTTTTTTATAATTTAAACAAAGTGAATACTACACGTGATGACTTAAATCGAAAAGGATGTGAGTGTGAGTGAGTTGACTTTTACTGGCGGGCATGCCCGCCGCGCACCAAATACGTACCGTTTTCGTATTCGGAGGAAAAAGCAATAGCTATAACCTCCATATTAGTTTGTGAAAAAGAAGTACTACACGTGATTCTCCTGAGTGTGAGTGAGTTGACTTTTACTGGCGGGCATGCCCGCCGCGCACCAAATACGTACCATTTTCGTATTCGGAGGAAAAAACAATAGCTATAACCTCTATATTAGTTTGTGAAAAAGAAGTACTACACGTGATTCTACCCTCGCCATTTTCTGAAACGCTCAAAGCGCCGCCTGGCCGTTGTAATAGAAATTGAGTTTAGTGTTGTCAGATTGGGCTACAAGTAGCGGATTGGACGATTTTTAAGTGTCCTCGCTACAAAAATTTCAAATTGGGCGACATGATACTTTTTGGGCTACTTTTAATAATCTACGGGCTATAAATCTTGAAAATACGCTACTATTTTATTTTCATATATAAAATCACAAAAGCATTATTAGTTTGAATCATGGCTCATGCAGCGCGATAGATAGCATGATACAAATCTCGGCATAAGGAGCAAATGCTCAGAAAGTAAATTTGAAGCTACGTTCAAGCATAAAATCACATTCTTCTATGGAATCTTCAGTCTGTGAAGTGAGCAAGGATAGTTAATGAGACTTTCTGGCAGAATGACACAGAAACTACATTTTGTTTCAAGCATAAAATCACATTCTTCTATGGAATCTTCAGTCTGTGAAGTGAGCAAGGATAATTAATGAGACTTTCTGGCAGAATGACACAGAAATTACATTTTGTAACAAACAATTTCCTTTATTAGAGAGAGAGAGAGAGAGTTTACATTGATAACAGTATTTTTGCCGACAGCAGGAAAGCTCCGCCAATATCGATTTTGTGGTCACAAATAAATTTATTTTAAATAAATTGATACAGATAATTCGAATTATCTATCAGTTTTCTCTTTCTCGCCAAACTAAGTCATTCGCAGGCGGAGCCACGCATAATAAAGTGACTCATTCTTAATTTCTTGGTTTTCATTTGTATTCAAAGAGAGATGTATAATTCTATTGATATTTTTGATATTTGTAATTGTGAAATAATTTTGGTAGCTTTTTTTAAATGAAGGATTGTTTTTAGACAAACAAAAATGTGTGCAATCCAAAAACGAGTGTAAGTTAATGAAAAATAGACAAAAATATTATTTTTGGTGTGCAATTTGCATTAAATTTTATGCTTACCCTATCTAACCTATCCTATCCGTCCGCTTAGTAGCCACAGCTTTACTATGAGCCATCCGTCTTGGAGGATCCGGGTTCAAATCTGGGTCCCACACCTCGGTTTTCAGGAATGGTCCGGGCCCGACTCATTAAACCTCATCCTTCAATCATCCGGTAGATCCCATCATGGATGTTGGCCATCACTTATGCCTTGATGGGCTCTATGAGTGGCTGCTACTAGATACAGAATATTCATGCGAAATGGTGGCTTAACTAACCTAACCCAACTTACCTTATCTAATCTAACCAGACCCAACCATACAAAATATAACCTAATATAACCTAAATGAAAATAAAATGATTATATATAAACTAAAAACAAAAGTCGAAGTCGCTAAGTCTCTTAAGTTCAAAAATGAATCGCCTCGCCCAAAAATGACTCGCTTTGACAAGTGAGAGAAAATTGATACAAATACACTGAATATCCATATATATATATATATATACACAAACTTATTTCGTTAGTAAAAGTGCATAGTTGCAAAATAATTCATTTTTATGTTTGGACTACAAATAATTCAAATCCGCTACTTTTGGAGCAAATCTTGTACTTTTTAATCTTCAGATCTGGCAACTCTGATTGAGTTTTAACATTAGCCGGAGTATTCGTATAATGTGTGGTATGGTGTTTTAAGTTTCAGCATTTGAAAAATACAAAGATATTCAGCGTTTCAAGTCATTTATGCAATCAAATACTGACAATTCGTTATTTCATAACATTGAATTTAAATACAGTATTTAGTTAATAAAGCAAAATATATTGGACGAAACTGATTTATGAGGCTAGTTTTTGCCATAAATTTTAGTGGATTGTATCACTTTTAAAAGATACCGAAAATTTTTTGAGGTAGGCTAAAAATAAAAAAAATCATTAAAAGTATATTAAATATTTTTTCTAATATGTTTGGAAACGATATATCATCATAGTACTTATGGATCCACCTCTATATACTGTGTTTCAGAAATGATTACTTTGTCATTTATTTCATTTTATTTGAACTTAAGTAAATGGAAAAAGTTGAAACAACTAAATAAAGTTTTAGTTGTTTAATTTTTACCTTCCTTTAAAGACAACTTTTCTTGAGCTTTCATTACGGTGACTATACGTCCTTTATTTAAGAGAACAGTTCTTTATTTTGCGAATTGAAATAGTGAAATGAATATCGGCATACAATAGATGGTCTACAGAAACATGACACAATCATATTCTGTGATAGTGTAAAGATTGAAGAATGACGACAAAAGGACGAGTCCTGCCAATGTAGATGCAAGTTTTACATATTTCACATACAAACACATATCATTTAAAAACATTTTAAAAATTGTTGAATTTCGCTTCTGTCTTCCCAAATCTAATGCTCCACTAAATGAATATTTTCATTAGTGAATAATGTGTAGATCACTGAGAAATCCCAATTAAAAGTCTAAACATTGGAAGCATGCATTCATACCAAATGCAACTTTGACATGACATATATAGTTTTATGAATTAAAACACAAACCTAATTTATTAAAACAATTCATTCTCATATAAAATATCAAAATTAAATTTATTTAAAGTATAATATGATTGTTTAAAACATTTTGTTCATTATATTGTGTTATTTATTATTGGTATGGTTTATTATATTTTATAATAAATGTTAGTGAAACAAATACAACCTGCTTTTTATTATTATGAAATGTGTTATTTATTATTGGTATGGTTTATTATATTTTATAATAAATGTTAGTGAAACAAATGCAATTTCTGATCAATTTCTGATTTGTCCTTTATTTACTCCAGAAAATATAGTCAACATAGCTATCACTGAACTTCAATATTTTTAAGCTATATAAGCTGAAGTTCTAAGCAATCTGACTCAATACAGGATGTTCCTAGTTATGATTCCAACATTTGAAAAACTAAATTTTTCATTTCCAAACAACAAGAATAAAAATATCTTTTGATTTCAATAGAAAAAAACATTTCTATATATTATTAAAATAATAACTGATTTATTAATGAGTTAAAGATTTGTCAATACTACATGTGATTAAATTAAGTGGGATCATTGTGTCACATGAAAAATTCATAACAAAATCATAAACTTGATCAAAAATTTATTAAGACATCAAATTTTAATCAAATAAATTTTACTGCTGAGGGAAAACTAAAGAATGTATTTTTATACTTATTTTTTTATTTGAAAATGAATAATTCATTTTTAGAAATCATAATCTAAAATAATGCTATTGCATTTCAAAAAGATTATTGTTTTTAATATGATTACTGCTTGAACAATTTATATGTTCAATTTTCTTAAACAATAAAAGGAGCACTATTATTAAGGAGATTTGTAATAGAATTAAAATGATTAAAAGTATATAATAATCAAGAATTGTTTAAAATTAGAAGTAAATGAAAAATTAAAACAATAAAAATATAAAATTTTTGCTCAAATGGATTATTTATCATCATTTTCAAAAATATAACTCCACACTAAAGTGGGCTTATGATTAAAACAACTCTCACATGTACTATTTAATTGATTATTTAACAAACACATTGAAATATAAACAGAAGTTTCAGCTTCAAGTTATTCAAATTCCATTTGTTTGATTATTGTTAATAGGACTAATTCTTTTGGAAGTGTATGAACTTTATTTGATCTTGTTAATTTTATGTTTTAAATACTGAATTGTATAAATCTAATTTAAATAAATATACAGGTATCCCTCCTATAACACAACTTCCTACAGCACGGTTTCGTTCCAACACGATTTGAAAATTATTAACTTCCTACAACACAAAACATTTTCATTAATTTTTGTAAATCCATACTAGGGTACAACACAAAACATTTTCATTAATTTCTGTAAATCCATACTAGGGACATACAATAAACACATAAAATGAAATTATTGGGAAATATTTTGCTAAAATTAGTCACAAGTGCAATTTTTCTAGTTGGCTGTGAGAGGGACGATATGCAGTTTATTTTTGATTTCGATTTGAGATTGAGTTAATTGGCTGACCATTGAGTATTTTGTGTTCCAAACATTCAGTTCTTGGATAAAAAATAAGCTTTTATTCTTTAATAAAGGAATGTGAAAGAGCAGAAATACTTTTCCATTCATAAATTTTTAGGTATGTGTTAAGGAACAATTGTTTTATAGTGGGTTGTAGGGGTTAGATTACAAATGTTGTAAAGAGTGCAGAAGATATACGAATTGCATAAAGTTCAGAAAGTGAAGTTGATATTGTTAAAAAGAAAAAACCAAAAAGTTCAGAAAGTGAAGTTGATATTGTTAAAAAGAAAAAACAGCATAAAAAAGTTCAGAAAGTGAAGTTGATATTGTTAAAGGAAAAAAAAAGTCCTTGTTTTAACAAAAGTGGTAAGAAAGATATAATTATCATATGAATGTTATAATATATAGGCTGTATACTTTTTCTTTCCTTTTGTTTTATGCATATTGTTTTTTTAAAGGCTTACATATATTTTTTTCCTTTCTTTATGTTTCGTGTTATTAATAATCTTAATAAATATTAAGTTTTTTATGTGGAACTAAAAAAAAGTTATTTGTTTTGAAACGTAACTCTCCTTTTTGTATTGGCTCTAGGTCTCATATAACATGGTGTTTTTTCAGGAACCTATCTGCCTTGTTATAGGAGGGATGTCTGTACTTATATCATAAACTATACCTGTGTAATAATTGATTTAATTTAATGCAGTGTTTTGTGGGATAAATATAATTCTACTGTTTGGTTATATGTTATATTATACTACATGTCTTTTTTGCAATGATTACTCAAACCACATGTCAATGGCATTGTCTGGCTCAAAATCTTGAAGAGCAATGTTTGCTGTTTTAATTATTGAAAGATCATTCACTGTGGATACCGATAAACAATTTCTTCATTTCACTTTGTTTCTGTTAACACTGGAAAATGCTCTCTCACAACATGAACGAGATGGAGATACACTGGCCACAAGAATGTACAATTTGTTTAGTTGTTTGAACTCTTCTTTTCTATCAAAGGTCACCTGCAGAATATCTTGAAATATTAGAAAATTTGACTTACTGCCCAGGGACAATTTGAAGTCAAGCCATTCTGCTAAGATAATATCACAGTCAATACCACAATCAGGAGACAACTTGATGTAAAACTGGTTCCATAGTTGGGTAATGCTTTTCCATAAATGGCAAAAGTCATGTCGTTTTTGTGAGGCCATTGATTAGGACACAAATCTGCAACTTGTAGAACAAATTTGTTATCTGCATTACAAAAGCGGTTTTTCATGGCATCCAATTTGCTGGATGAAAATTTCGTTTGTTTTACAAATCCCTTCAGTGCCATCAGGACAATGTGTTAGTACATAACCACAAAATTTCCCACCGGTGTCTCTAAATTCGTTTGCAAATTTTTTAACATGATGAGAGTTATTTTGTGTTAATGTCATTAGTTCCATGAAACTCTTCTGACAGAGACTATTCATATCACTTATACAACGAGTATCAGCCTGAAGTCTCTTAGATAATGGCCCCAAGATGTTGAATATGTCACACAACAAATGAAGAAAATGAACCCATCTACATTTAACCAAGGATTTGTGCAATCCTTTTGCAGAATTTGACGCTATGCAGTTTGTTGACTGAGATAAATCTTGTATTTGAATTACAACAACTTCCCAATTGTGTATCATATTTTTCACAACCCTTTCCATGCTGGCAAGCCAACGGGGCTGGTGCAGATTGCTGAACCTGTACACTGTCTTCTCCAAAGCATCTGCCACTTCTTCCAGTGCATGCAGTTGTTTGGGACTATTCAGGTAAAGATTGTTCACAGATTTAACTTGAAAGAAGTCTTGCCAATATAGAAATTTTTTGCAGGCATCTTTTAGTGCAAGCTGTAGTTTATGTGCAGTACAATGGACAGATACCAAATTTTCAATATCAGTGTCATTACTAGATTGTGTACACTCTCTGAGTTTAGCAATAACTCCAGATTTCTTACCAGTCATTACATTAGCTCCATCACTTGCCAGACACACTAGTTTCTGCTTCCAGTTGATATCACATTTATCTAATACCTTGATCACTGCATCCATGTAACCATCAGCTGTAGCACTGGCTAAGGGAACAATACTGATAAGTCTTGTGGTTATAGAAACTGTTGCATTATTACTGCTACTTTCTGGTATGTTAACATATCTTATACAAATAGCTACAATCTCTTCTGTTGTTATTGTTGTGCTTGAGTTACATATGAGTGAAAAGAACATGGCTTTCCTTAATTCTGCTACATGCTTATCTTGGATGTCTGCTGCTTATAAACCCTATGAATTCTTTGCAGCGTTTATCATTTGTGTATTGCTGCTCCAGGACAAGACCATTTTTTTTCTGCAGTTCACATATAGTGTGAAAGTCTGTAAATGGCAACTCTTTTACTGCAATAACATAAGCTGTGTTAAAGAGGCACTTCATGTGCTTAAACATTATTTTTGACATACGAGATGCACTTTTGCCATTGGAGTCTCCTTTGGCTTCCAAATGGCTCTATCATGTTCTATACCATTTTTTATGCTCTGCTGATATGTCATGTTTCTTTATGCTTTCAATCTTGAAATTTCCAGTTCCCTTAAAGTATGCACTCTAATTGTCTGCAATATTCGAATACTGGAGGCACAAAGAACATTTCATTGTTTTGGTTACTATGTCATACAGGAGCGAAGAATAACTTTTTTCCACTCAGAACATTTTTGGGGTGACTATTCTCTGTTTAACATCATTTCCCTTGCTTGACATATGCTGTTCACTGACATTTTTTTCAGATAGAACCTGCTGAGTCAGTTTCGCATGTTTTGATTTGCTAGGCTGATCACTATTGCCATTATTACAATCTTTAACAGTAAAATAATTTATTTTTTTAATTTTTGTCGCTATTTAATGTTCAATGAATCGACTGAAAAACAGCACACACGCGAAGAATATCAAGGTTGATGACAAGATCGAAAAACGAACCGAAAAAGTTGTTCTCTTAATACCCGCTGCTACGATAGTTTGGTATTCGTCTGAAGCTAGATTTTGGTTTTGAATTCGGGCGTGCCGAGCCAAGGAAGATATTTTCTTTGATTTCGATTATTGAAATAGAAATTTTTTTAAAAAATTTACTTTTATAATGCCTTATAAAGCACAATGAAGAGCTGTGGCAAAATTTTAATTATTGAATAAATGCAATATTTTCATTAAATTTTGATTAAATTCCAATAAAAATTGATTAAAAATAATAAAAATATTTGTTAGTAAGACTGATCTGTGTTTACAACTCGCACTAATCGAATAACGGTATAAATTTTATAAATCACACTAATCGAGGCTTGCCTGTATTGATAAGTATGAAAATGATGATTTGCACTTGGTATGATTTTAAAAATTGCATTTAGATAAATAGAAAAATCATAAATGAATAAATATTCCAAATGAAAATAAAATTTTCCTAAGATTGATATACAGAGATTCGCTTTAATATTCAGCCACTCCTTATGTTGAAGTTTCTTTGGAATAATTTTAATATGTAAATACATAGGAAATAAAAAATATATTATGTAAAGTAAGTAACATACCACATGTATTATTTCATAGTTTCAAAAGTCTTAACTTTTAACTACCAATAGTTTGTCCCTTTTGTTCTTTAAAACATCTCCAAATCACATCACTTAAATATTTGGCCACCATTGGTATGAAACATTTGTAACTCTTAATTTGCATAAGAAAACAAAGGAATGTCATTTTTTTCTTCTGTTTTTGAACAATTTTAGTCATCATTGTTTGGGAATGTAACGCTTAAAATGGGGAGAAAAAGTTGCAATACATTTGAGCAGCATCAGCTAATCATCTTTCATCGTGAAAGGGATATTCTAATAGGGATATTGATCATGTAGTGAATATACTGTGCAGTACAGTTGGTGATATCATACAGCAATACGAGAAAGAAGGAAGAATAGAATCCATACCACAGAAAGGTCGGCCATGAAAACTGAATGAACACAAAAGGTGTCTGATCATAAGGAAGATTAAGAGAATCCCACAATTAAGTGTGCCTAAAATTACAGTGCAGTTGGGGCAAGAATGTGGATAAGATGTTCATCCTTAGACGGTTTGGAGAATGTTGAGAGAACAAGGTTACAATGGAAGAGAGCTAGAAAAAGCCTTATATCAGCAAAGTAAACAGAAGGAAAAGGTTGGACTTTGCAAAGAGTATTGTCAACAAGCAAACAGTATGGTGGACAGATGTTATCTTTGCAGATGAAAGCAAATTTAACATTTTCAAATCTGATGGTAGGGTTCTTGTGTGGCACAAGGTAAATGAAGAACTCCAAAAACAAAATTTGTAGACAACAGTAAAACATAGAGGAGGCAAAATAATGGTTTGAGTGTGCATATCTTCAGGTGGTGTGGGGGTACTGAAATTTATTGAGGACACTATGACAAAAGAACAATATCTGATGATTCTAAAACACTGTTTACACAAAAGTGCAGACAAGCTGGGGATAAGACAGACTCAAATTTTATCAAGATAATGACCCCAAACATAAAGCATAAATAGTGTGCCAATGGCTTCTCTATTATTGTCCAGAAATTCTGAAATACCATCACAATCTCCAGATCTCACTCCAATTGAGAATTTATGGGATGAACTTAATTATAGAGTATAGAGAATGCTGATTACTTCAAAAGAAGAATTGAAGAGGAAACTGATGGAAAAATGAACTTTTATTGAACCTACATATACCAAAAAAATATTTCCAAATATCCAAAATCGTTTGAAGAAAGTGATCAAAAATAAAGGGTACCCAACTAAATATTAAGAATTGTTAAAAGCAACATAGCATTTTCAACATTGTTTTGTGTCCGAAGATTAAAGTGGCTGTGATTTATATTTAAGAAAAGAAAAAAACAAAAGCTTTAATTCATTTTAAAATATATATTTTCGAAACAAATAATAACAAGGAAAAAAGTAGTTTAAATAAGAGAAATTTTTATTTTTAGCCGTAATCTAATCGGAAAAAAATAAAACCATTAATGTAAATGAGTGGCGTATTAAACTGAATCTCTGTATGAGGTTGCAGTTACCAAAATGCAAAGTTTTTTCAGCTGAATGCTTAATAACAGTATTATCAATTTATCCTTTTGACCAAAATCTTTGCTCTGAAAACATACAGATGTATAAAAATTTTTTAGGATTTTTAAAACAATGGGCTCCTTTGGGCCTATGCCTTTACATGGCAAGGAGGATTGCATGCTCTAGTGATCTTTCTCGGTATTGGAGTTCAACATTGCCATAATAGCCAGAAGTTAGGAGTTTGATGAAATAGTACTTGGAGTTGTTTGGCACCCTCAAGGGAATAACCTATAGATAGAGGACCAAACTATATCGTCGTTGGCTGATCATCAACATGGTGAAATTTTAATCTTAATTTTCAGTGCTCAAAGAAAAGAAAAAAAACTGGAATGTTAAATTTGGATTTATAACTGGATTGGATAGAAGAAAATAAGAATGGAAACACAAAAGTATGAATGGAAATTAGGAATATGAAATGTGAATAGACAAGTGAAAGGGAATGAACAAGAACTGTGAATGAGAAAATATTGACTGGATGAATAATAAATTTCAAATTTTATGATATAGCACTAAACATTTTTGAACTTTATGCTCCTTTCAGTTGAAAGGATCATAAAATATAAGGATCTTTAATAATTTTTCCATTTGTTTAACTATTAGCAGAATTATTATCAGAGATTCACAAAATCAATGGGATGGCAATAGATTTTGAGTTTCCTTTATACAGAAGCTCAAAAATATTGTTGTGTGATTAATTGACATTCTCAATAAATCACACATGTTAAAACATTTTCATTCTAACTAGAGTTGCTGAAACTCAGATGTTTTCAAAACTGAAGCTGATGAACTGATATTAAGGAAAATCTTGGGAATGATTGTGTACTCAAGTTTTATTGATAAATATTATTTGTTAACTTGTTACGTTTGAAAGTCCACTAACTACTGTTCAATTTAATTAGAGCTGTAATAGACATTTTGTATTTTATTTTTGTTTTGTGGTACATTGATCATCTGGGACAAGCTACAATATCAAATACAATGTTCATAAAAAATAAAAATAGTATATAATAGACATTTGTAGAAAGCAAAAAAGTCTAGCAAATATATTCAATAATATTCAAAAGCTTTAAAAAGGTAATTGATAAAAAAAAATTTGTAGAAAGCAAAAAAGTCTAGCAAATATATTCAATAATATTCAAAAGCTTTAAAAGGGTAATTGATAAAAAATCCAAACAAAATAATAACAGCATTAATTCCATTAAAAACATAAATATAAAAAAGTTAATTTGTAAAAATAATATAAGTTCATAATTCGTGTAAAAGAGAAACTATTCTTAAAACACCACTATATGATAAGAAAGGCCATAATTATTAAAATTCTTTCTAAATAAGATTAAGAAGTGATTAAAAATAGAATGATTAAAAAGCTGTATATCTTTGGCAATAAAATAAGGGCACTCTATTAAAATTTGCTTTAAAGGAAGTTCAGTTACAAAAATTGAAAATTGATTGGGCTTCACTTATCAATACTTGAACAAATGTGGGTATTCAACTATTGTCTTAAACAGAGTCTCTCTAGAATTTTTTTCTTTCTTCTATTTCTATAATAGCTTAATTGCAAATCTGGAAAACTGATTTGATATTGTGAAGTGGTGGAGTTTTGTACAGTCTTGTTGTTCTATGTCTGTTGTTAAATATAAAAAAAAATATCTGCATTACCTAATTTAATAAAAATAAATGGTAAAAATACATTTTTATTGTTTATTTAATTAAATTAAATACAGTTGCAAACTCTTATTTTTCATAAGTTTGATCAATGTTATAAATATTAATTTATAATATTATACTTATGAAATTTAGGATGTATCAGAAAACTCATATCACACCTTAAGCAGTCTTGGAAAGAATTAAATATCTGTTTTTCAAACATGTCCTTTATTAAGAAATAATTAAAAATAAGAGATTAAAATATGTCATCAAAATTATCTTCAATGATATAATCTATATGTTGAATGTAATGAAATTCTATTAAAACATCAAAGATTGAACACCATTTGCTATTTTTAAATAGATGAATTTCTAGGGTTAATTAATATTACTTAAAATTTGACTTTAATAACCTAGCTACAAAATTTAACAGACTAAAACTAGGAGTTTAGTCTGTTAAATTTTGTAAAATTCAATCAAATAATTCAAAAAATTAAGAGAAAAAACTCTTGAAGTTTTAATATCTATCATTTTTAAGTGGTTTAAGATACTATATTAATTGATGTGTCATTAATTCTATCTTCAACAGTTTGACTATCCTGATAAATTTCATAAAAATCCAATTAATTACTCAGGATCATATATCATAAAGGAATAAGCATGTGGTGTCCATGTTTCTGCACATGTGCGAGCTCCCGCACCAGAAGTGTTGCTGTTACTATTTTCTCTCGCTTCGAATCTTTAATCGCATCTTTTAGAAAACTAAATCCCAATCTCATTATAAATTTTGCTTTAAATTATTATAGTTTACTTCCTATTTATGTTTGTATATTTCTTTTTGTTATTTGACTTCAATTTCTGTCTTTTTTGATCGAAAAATGTTGAATGTTCCCCGGCTCGAGAGTTCAGTTTGCATTCTGCGCGTCGAGGCTACACAAATTTCAGTTTGCATTCGGTGTGTCGAGGCTACATAAAAGTTGCATTTAAAAAATATTTAGTCGAGGCTACATAAATGTCGCATTTAAATAATATTTAGTTCAGAATTTCAATAATATTTTATTCATTTCAGAAATTATGATTTTTTATTTTAAGATAAAAATTATAATTATTATTTAAATAAATGAATCAGTAAATCGATAGTTTGATACTGCCAATTTCATGTATAGAATTTTCAAAGTTTGGTCTGTAGGAGAAAAACAACCAAAAGCATTGTATACAAGGTTATACTAAATAAATGAAAAATCTCAAATTTGACAGATATGAAACAAATGTTTCGTTTTTGGTGTATTTGGACACATAGTGACCAGGGGGTAACTAGTATATTAAAATAGAATAGCTTAAGAAGTTTAAATGTCTGCAATTTTTAAGTGCTTAAAGCTATAAAGGTAAATGATATGATATTGAGGGTGCCATTTATTGAAGAATATCATTATTAAATTCATGAAAATATATTACAGGATATTCTCAACTTTATGAACTAATTTGTTCCTGAGATGAGCTCATAATGTTAAAACTAGGAGTTCTGTTTTCACCAATGATATTTGATGATAATAAAATTAAATAAAGGTTAACAAAATCAATAGTATATGATTAAAACATGATTTACTTATCTAAATAAATGAAAATATAGTCTTTAAAATCAATAAAATTGTCATGAATATTAAGGAATTTTTATTCTATGCTATTATCATTGACAAATGATTAGATGAGCTTTCATACAATGAATAATGCCTTAAGAACAATTCAGAATGAAAATTATTTTCATAATTTGCTGGTGAAACAATGGTGGTTAAAGTACATGTTACTTCCACTTCTTGGTCTGTTGTTTTGATTATTTTTATTTCATAGAAGATTATGGACTTTATGCAACAAACCAAATTGTACTATATTGTAGGGTTTGTCGATTTTAAAAAACCAGATTCAAAAACCGGTTTTTTTTTGGATAAATTTGTAAATTCGAAAACCGGTTTTAAATTTAAAATACCGGTTTTAGATACTAAAATTAATATGTAAAAATTAATTAATTATTTAATTAAAAACGTTAACATTTTGACTTGAAATTGCTTTAATAAATAAAATTGCAATAAACTTTTGCTATATTTGCAAAATTCACAAAACATTTCAACAAAGAAAT